>JBBPOJ010000053.1:0-53968 GCA_038091395.1 Leccinum rimulosum
GTACTACCAATTCATTGCCAGACTGCAGTTTATCGTCGGATCTGGTGCGGATTTAGTATTGAGCAGCATATATTCTATCACAAAATATTCGAGAAAAAACAAGTAATGAAAGTGGCATGTACTAAACAAGTAAACGCTGCAGGGATGATTCAAAGTTCAAACAGTGCATGCAGATAGGTGGCTTCTTCGAACGCCATGCCATGCGCTGAGAGCTGCAGGGCGAACTGGGAGGCGCTAGCCGTCGCCTCTCTCGCGCGAATAACAATATCCACCGACTCAGCTGTGTACCCATGTGCGACAAGATATCTGGCAGCTTGGGGGCCTACAGCGCGCGCACGCGCTTCGTCTAGACTCGGGCCGGGAAGAGGTACATAGTATTTGCTCTCGATTATACCGTGCAGGTTGCGAATATGGACGTAGACAAAAGGTGTCGGGGCGGTGGGGTTGTACTCGTCAACCGAGGCCTGCGTGCGGAAAGGTGACTGGGACGCGAACCCTGAAGGGTCCATCTTAGCATAGACTCGTAAAAAGCGAAATAAGGGTGCAGACTTGCCTCTGGTGCCTTCTTGAAGTTGGGAGAGACGGCCTGGACTCAGACTCCGAGTCGCTGCCAGTGGAGTCGGATCTCCGAAAAGCTCGGTGCGCCGAGCGGCTGAAGTGCGGGGTTGCGTGGGACTGGGAGTTAGACGAGGGTTGACCAATGACAATAAGGGTCTAGACTTGCCTGTGGCGACTTGGGAGACACTGGCAGGGCCTGGATCCCCGAAAAAATTGGTGCGCCGAGCAGCGGCTGAGGTGCGGGGTTGTGTGGGACTGGGAGTGAGACAGAGATTGACTCGCCGTACGTTCCTTCCCAAGAATTCCATGTCGTCGGAGAGAGAGGGTTCTGTTGGCAGTGTTCATTCCTCTGTGAGAGCAACATGATGGTGGATGACATACCGGGCGAGATATCGGGCGAGGTGTCAACTTGAAATGGTGGCATCAAGTCGTCGATGCCTTTCACTATAAGGAAGGCAAGGGCCTCCCAGAACGAGTCTACCTCCTTCCAGAATGGGCTGGCGAAACTGCCGCGCGAGCGTTCTGCACTTTCCCTTCATTTCAATGCTGATTGTCAGACACGTGCGCATGAGCGATTAACTTGAACTCACTAACCTTGTGCGATGTATACCGGGCGGAGAACCGACTATAACTACGAAGAATGGGGCGTGAGTGGTGTCGAAGAAATTGCGAACTGCATCTGCAGCACTGAAGGCATTCAAGAGCTCCGAAGTAGACGGTGTCGGCGACAGAGTAGCAAGAACAGGCCGTATGACTCTGAATAGAGCTGTTGCCTCGGCTCTGGTGAAGCACTGGATGGCAAGCGGGAGAGGTGGCGACGAACGGCCACAGCGCATTGTGGGACTGCCAGTGTGTGACAGGATTCTAGGTGAGCTCGCTCCGTGCTGGACATTGCACACCACGATGGCAGGACTAACCTTGCGGGGTAGATACCGGCGGTAGGGGTTCCTTTGCTGGCAATAACCCAAACTGGCCTGGATTCAGACATGGTAGGTGTGTATGATGAAGTCTAGTGAGTGCGTCTGGTGGCGCATCACTCTTATAGACTTAGTACCGTCCTGCTCCCCACATGATGGTCCGCCGTCCGCGTTCATGGTCTGCATGTGTTGGCTCAGATCACAAATCCGATTTCCTTACAAATCGGACAAATGGGCTGAAACTTTGAGTTAGCATCAAATTATTTGCTTGATCATATCGGTAATGAAGAACTTCCATGCAATCTCTGGCCTAGCTCGGCACCTTGTAGTAGGAATGGAAGACTCGGATGCTGTAACGGCAGTGCGGCAGCCTGCAGGCGTGAGGTGTCAGTTCTCGAAACTTGAAAAATAAGGGACTCAAGTTCATTGTTCATACGTAAGATTCTTGGAGTAATAGATTTAGGTCTAAACCTCTGCTCCGGCTGGTATGCGTATTACGAGTGAGGCGAGGTAACTGCGGAATGCAGGCATATCTATTTCACTCATTCCAGGGGCATCACAACCACGAAAAAGGGCTTGCATTTGTGCAAGGACCCAGGCACCGCAATCTACGGTGTTATTTTGAAGGGGTGTGAGCTATGACTCGGATAAGTCTTGTGTCAAGGGCAGCATCGACAACTTGTTGTGGGACTCACCGTGACCGGGAAGGCCTCCCACTCGCAGTCACCTTCGAGTGAGTGCGACACTCTCTGTCGAGCAGCGGCCACACTTGACAGACGACTAATTAATTTCATAATATCCTGGGAATTTTGGTAGTTAGTAACTTAGCAGTGCAAATTAGTTGTGCTGCCTCACCGGTAGATCGGTTTGCCACGGAACTCGTTCCGCGAGACTGTCAAATAGTAATACTCGGTGTGTGTCAAAGTGTATGCTACTTAATACCCAGTGGCCCCAAGCAGAGGGACGATGGATGGGCAGAATCCATATTGCTTTCTCCCAATAGTTGCTGCGGTGCGCATTGCGCCATAGATCTTCATCAGTCGCGTTGTACCTAATTCGAGGGAGATCGTGGGTAGAAAACACGGCAAACGGGGAAGAATTAGCCCCAAAATGGGCTGCGTGGAGTAGGGTAGCACTGCCGTTGATGCATGTGTCATTCAGGCGAGCGTCTTGAGTAAGTAACAGCTCGATGTCCTTGGGCTCAAATGTAATCTTGCCAAATCCGTTGCTAGCTGGGCACACGCGCATTGAGTGTATCTCTTCCGAGTTTTCGTGTGATGCCACCACTGGAATTGGAATATCGTCCAAGGATAGTACAGTCTGGGCATGTAAACTTAAATCAACTTGATGGTACGTAATGTCGAGTGACTCACTGTGGGAAGCTGCCATCGGAAGTGTGCAATGGGTTCACGTTGGTGGGTGTCTTCTTCCTCTTCATCTCCGCCATCCAGAACATCGCCGAGCACTACTGCCTCGGGCGCTAGCGCTGACTCTTCAGAGTCTTCGGGGAATTCATAGTATTCTTCCTCCAATTCCTCGTCAGGGTCAGTGGTCGATGGGAGGTTACAAACCACTGGCGGAAGCCACTGGAGCTCGTCGTCGGTGGGGGGTTGGCCTGAGATGTTCTCCGCCAACCTAACTGCTTCCTTGGCCCGGCTGTCGTAACGAACGGCTGACGCCAAGGGAGTCGCCCATTGTACTTGTAGGTGCTTGATCGTGTCGCGGTGTTGTTGGATTACGAGGTGGTAATCTGAGACTGTTAGGAAGTTAGTGGCGTGGCCGAAAGCAGTAAGGAAACATACATTCGGGGAGCCGAAGTGCAAGTTCAACGGTGCCGAGTTCTTCGCCAAACCATCGGCACATATTATCGGCTTCTGTGCCCAGACGTCGCTGTTCCTCTCGACACCTGTCACGTTTGAGGAGTGCGCGGATTCCCTCGCGAACCTCCTGGTCAGCTAACCAGCGAGGTATCTGTCCTTCGGCTGGTGTGATCCAAACGTCTTGAAGGAGTGACTCGTCGTTGCGCAGCTCGGCGAGCTTCGTCGGCAGTGCCGCGGGAAGTGGGATAGCATACGATGGGTGATAGAGTTGTTCGAGCTGTTCACAATATTTGTTGTACTTCCGGATGGCGGACATTAGCGCAGGCTGGCGTTTAGCGATCGCTTTGCGGGTTTGCTGGTGAAGTTTCGTGCCTAGTACCATAACGAGTTTAGTAAAGTTGTGATCTATCGATTGGCACGCACCAAGTGCTTTGTCTTTCCCTCCCACAGCTCGGTCGAGCTTATCCCATTCAAAAAAACTACCAACGGCACGTTTGCGGATGTTGATCTTGAGGTCGCGCGCAAGGAGCAGAGTCCTCACGAAGTCCAGATTGACACCTTCCAGTGCCGGAAACTGGTCCTGAACATTAAGCGAGGAATAGAGTTTTTCGACTTTGTCAAGAAGACGGCGGTGGGTACGCTCCATGCCGTCCAGTGCTTCTAATGCCAGCACCGCCACTTCTTCTTTTTCGATTGATGCACGGGCTGTTTGTAATGCACGCTCCGACGAATCCAGTTCGGCTTGTAGGACAAGAACACTGTCAATTTCTTTCTTGAGCCTCGCAGGAGCGTCTGGCATGTTTGATTGAGCGAGGGTGTTATAATACAGAGATAAAATCAATGGACTTACGGTTGCGTATAGACAATTGCACGGAGCGTTGTTCCATCCATTGAGATCGAAGGTCCGCGATGGGCACACCACACTGGTCAAGTATCTTCTGTGCAGCGTCACCTTGTTCTCGTATACCTTTTTTGAGTCGTCGTTTAAGCCATTGGCCCAGTTCTCGTAACATTTCTTTTCCGATGGAGGCGGCTTGTCGGTCAATTAGCCAGAGTCGCCGCTGACGCTAGGAAGTTTTAGTTGCAAATATAGCACGCTGGTTGTCATGGAGACTCACAGACGACGACCGCTCGATCCCGATGAGTTTGATGAATCGCGACCACAGCCGTTCCGTGCCCTCGCCATCTGTTAGTCCAAGACCTTCAATTATGCGTGGGTTGTATCCTAGCTGGCAGGCCCATTCGTGCCCATACGCGTGCATCGCCGTGGTCGCGAACCGCAGCCGCGATGTAATGGTGGAATCGAGAATATTATACTGTGTAAATGAATTAGTTGTGAGATCTTGCATTCGCGTGAGACCTACCCTACCATGGCAATCGATCGATCGAGTACGCAACCAACATCATACAGTACCACTACAGTGGCTTGCGGTGGAAGAAGAGAGTAGAGGTGCTCTATCAGTGTGATACTATACTTCTGTTGCTCGCCGGGTGTGTCGATGTTGGCGAAGAACAGCGGAATGTCGTGTCGACAGATAAGTGCCATCACTCCGGTGTCGTCGTAGCTTTCCATGGAGGTCTTTTGCTTCTTACCATCCGCGGCTTCATATGATGATTCACAGTGGTCGACTGCCTCGTCAGGTACTGCGGCTGTTCGCGACCGAAGAGGGCGTTTGCGCGCTTGTTCTATGCGTTTGCCGACCGCATCGACTTGGGATTTCGGGAGGAAGTAACATGGATGAAAGAAGGTTGGACAGTCACCTGCAGAACGTCGGTGCCGGTGGTGAAAGTTGCCATCCGTGGCAACTTGGATGTCTGCCCCTTCCTTCAGTGGTCTGCCGAATGCATTGCCGCCAAAACACGCGGGGCAACGCTGGCTGAGAAGCGCGTCACATGTCGTGTAAGGGCGGCTTCGCTGTGTGTGTGCCTGATCGGATGGGGCTGGCTGTGAATTTTGATCGTGATCTCCAGGGAGATCAGGTGGTGACCGTGCCCTCAAATTGCCAATACTAGGGGTGGCAGGGCGGGCGATACGCTCGCGGCACTGGGCGAGAATGTTCTCAACGCGGTTCTCAAGTTCGATCTGCAGGACATCGAACCATTGGATGGCTCGGCCTAGGCTTCGGCGATACGGCTCTTGAACAGGTGTTCCCTACAGAAACATCAGTATAGCATGGTAAATAATTTGAGTGAACTAACTGCTTTGTCCGTCATGCAGAAGCCCCGTCGGGTGTAGTGCGCATGCAGCGCCATAGCCAGCGCATTCACTGCGTCGCATGAGCGCTCGAACAATGCACGGTAGAACGCGAGCAGTTCCACAGAAACAGCAAGACGAGGCTGGGAGGGGGCGGTAGGAAAGAGACCGTGGTGAACAAGCACTTGACCTAAAGAGGCGCATTGACAAGAGTGCACAGTAATTGATGTGAAGTCTGTCGTAGTTGGTTACGCTGCGCAACGTCGAACGAAAAGACGGACTTACAGTCGTAAAATAGCCCTATAAGCTGATGCTTTTTGACCTGGCAAGCCGCCTCGCAGCGTGAAATGGTGGTTGGCGGAGGTCGGACAGGTTGTCCAAGCGTTTGCTTCAAGTATGCGACGTACGGAATGACGAGGGTGGGGATGGTCGCCTGCCATTTGGCAAAGTGATTGGTTTTAGCCTGGGCACTAGCACCCGATCGTGGTGGCGGTGTGCAACTGGCGGGTTGAGGATCAGGCTCGTCTTCGGGTAACAGCTCGAAATCAACGTCGGGGGCATCTTCGATTATATCTTCGTCTTGTATTGCCTGTGACGCGAGCGTAGACTCGATGGATGGAAGAGCCGGCACCGGTTCATTCTTGAGGAGTTCTTGCAATTGATCCATTATGCGTTGTCGCTTGCGTTCGCGACCTGGAAATGTCACTAACGTTCGTGATTTCTTCGGATGGCGAACGCGGGGCGGGGATGTGAAATGCTCGCCGAAACCTGCACTGGTGGTAGGCAATGTAGCTCGAGTCACAGCTGGATGGGGGGATGGCATGGTGCTGGGAGAGGAATAAGCCTGCTAAGCTGGAAGATCGCCAGCGATTTTGAAGAGTCAGCCTGAGGTACCGCGTGCGGTGCGCGTGGGCGCCATCGCAGAGGGTCGACATGAGCTTGCCATGCGGATTTGATGCGCTTTGCGGGAGATGAACCAGGCCGGCAAACCCAGAAGGTTATATTTAGATTCTATCGGGGGATGCCGAACCGATGGAAGAATCTCTCAGGTTAATTTCCGCCCGACAAGGAAGGGTACCTCTCGGGTTGTTATTGCCCCCGAGAAGTAGTGCCTGAGGTGCAACAACACGCAGCGCGTTTGATCCCCGTCGAATACAAACGGAGCGGAATCTTGTCACGGGAGGCTGATGGCGACAGTAGTATCATAGGGTACTACTTCGACCAGAATATCATGAAGAACTGGGCTGCCCGGAACACTGGAAGCTGCGCAAGGTCATACGCAAACGTAAGCTGTGATGAGCCTTATATCATGTCACTAATGTTTGTTTGTTCCCAGCGGACGCGTCCGAAGAAGCTGCTCCGACGCCACGGCGAGAGAAGAAAGAAAAGGACATTAAAACATTATCGAAAGAACTCTTCGCTCCTTTGAATCGTGGGGCTGGTAATAAATCGTGGGGCTGGTATTTCACGCTGACAAATTGCGGAATCCAACAAGAAAGGCGGGCGCATACTGAACTCTTCGCTCCTTTGAATCGTAGGGCTGGTATAAATCGTGGGGCTGGTATTTCACGCTGACAAATTGCGGAATCCAACAAGAAAGGTGGGCGCATATATCCTCGAAGCTGAAAAATGCGAGGGCAAAGGGGTCCTCGATGCGCCGCGGCTTAGCGCGCTCGCGATCGAGGACTCATGTCCGCGTTTGTCGTAGGCTCTAGAGGCCTTTGTCAGGCTGGAGATCCGAGGTACGACGGAAAGGCCCTGCTCGCGTTTTGCTTTCGTTCCCTTCCGCCCGAACGTGCCTGGCGAGCGTTTTGTCTGTCTCTGGACAGACAGAGTCACAGTGTAGCATGTAGGTAGCGTACAACGTCTCACTCGAACCAATTTATGAACGGAGCATATTGTGAACGTGACTCTTTGGCGTAATACAAAGATAAATACAAGTCACAGTTTTTCTATTCTGGTACTGTGCAAGTCTCGTCAAGGGATGATATATTTTAACTTTTCCTCGTGTATATAGTTTTAATATGCTGAGACTGTAATGTCGAAATTGATGGAATGATTATTTTTCCTTTCCTTCGCCTGTTACACTGCGGTTCGGCAAGTGGCACAGTCAAACTTTTACCCGATATGGTATTTAAACTATAACAGCATGTTATAGTTTAATGAGTCAACACATTTTCACACAAAATTATCTTGGTAAAAGTTAAATGATTGCCATCATATAGTGTCTCTTTCCAGTAGATAGAATAGTTTTATTATCCCATCACTGTCATAGCATTGCATGTGAAGTGGTTAGATAAAATAACATAGGCATTTCCTAGTAATTCCTACACTAAACAGATCATGTGAACAGTTGTACTAATCACACACCATTACTAATATTTTCTAGTACATTAAATGTACCCATGCCCGTTGTGTCAATAATGAGCCCCCGAGGGTTTTCAAAAAAGATGGCCTTTTTGGATGGTCATCGGGCGTCAGACGGACAGCCTCCTCTTCCATCGAGATGGACTTGTTTAGATCCGCGAGGTCCCCGAGACGCTCAAAGAGACTCCATAATGAGCCCCCGAGGTTGCCCAACCAAGTCGGTTTGTCTGGATGGTCATCGGGTGTGAGACAGACAGCCTCCTCAAACACCGAGATGGACCTGTTTAGATCCTCGAGGTCCCCGAGATGCTCAAAGCGACCAGAAAACGAGTTCCCGAGGTTGTTCAAGAGAGCTAGCTTGTCTGGATGGTCGTCTGGTGACAAACAGACAGCCTCCTCTTTTATTAAGATGGACCTGTTTAGATCCGCGAGGTCCCCGAGACGCTCAAAGCGATAGAATAATGAGTTCCCAAGATTGGTAAAATGACCTGGCTTGTCTGGATGGCTGTCAGGCGTCAGACAGATAGCCTCTTCTAATATGGTGATGGACGTGTTTAGATCCACGAGGTCGCCAAGACGGTCAAAGCGACGCTGTAATGAGTGCCCGAGGCTGTTCAACAAAGCTGGTTGGTCTGGATGGCCTTCGAGTATCAGACAGGTAGCCTCCTCAAACATCGAGATGGATCCGTTCAGATCCTCGAGGTCCCCAAGACGCTCAAAGCGATTCAGTAACGAGTTCCCGAGGTTTCTCAGCTGACCTGGCTTGTCTGGATGGCCGTTGGGCGTCAGACATACAGCCTCCTCAAACAATGAAATGGACGTGTTTAGATCCGCGAGGTTCCCGAGACGCTCGAAGCGACGAAATAGTGAGTACCCGAGGCCGTTAAACCAAGTTGGCTTGTGTGGATGGCCGTCGGGCGTCAGACAGACAGCCTCCTCTCTCCTCGAGATGGACATGTTTAGATCTGCGAGTTCCCCGAGACGCTCAAAGCGACTCAATAACGAGTTCCCATGGTTGTTCAACAAAACTGGCTTGTGTGGACGGCCGTCGGGCGTGAGACAGATAGCCTCATCTGTCATCGAGATGGACTTGTTTAGGTCCGCAAGGTCCCCGAGACGCTTAAAGCGACGAGAAAATGAATTCCCGAGGTTGTTCAGGAAAAATGGCTTGCGTGGATGACCGTCAGGCGTCAGACAGGCAGCTTCCTCAAACATAGAGATGGACCTGTTTAGATCCGCGAGGTCCCCAAAATTCTCGAAGCGAAGAGATAATGAGTTCCCGAGGCCATTAAACCAATTTGGCTTGTTTGGACAATCTGAGTCGTTGGGCATCAGACAGACAGCCTCCTCAGACATTAAGATGGACCTGTTTAGATCCGCAAGATCCCCGAGACGCTCAAAGCGACGACATAATGAGTTCCCGAGGTTGTTCAAGAAAGCTGGCTTGTCTAGATGGTCGTCGGGCGTCAGACGGACAGCCTCCTCTTCCATCGAGATGGACTTGTTTAGATCCGCGAGGTCCCCGAAACGCCCAAAGCGACTGAATAACGAGTTCCCGAGGCTGTTAAATCGACCTGGCTTGTCTGTCGGATGGTCGTCGGGTGTCAGACAGACAGTCTCCTCAGACATCGAGATTGACTTGTTTAGATCTGTGGAGTCCCCGAGACGGTGGAAGCGATGATATAATGAGTTCCCGAAGTTGTGCAACAGAGATAGCATTTTGGAATGCCCATGGGGCATGAAATCCATGGCACGCTCGAACATGAAAACTGCCTCCTGGATATCGGAAAGCGCGCCATTGCGTTGGAACCGATCAGATAACAGCACCCCGAGGTCAGAGAGTAGTGCAGGTCGGCGAGGATTACACTTTGACAAGTCCTGTAGCAGGTCCCGCCTCTGCTGTATCATATCGTCGACATTCGCTTGCTCTGCCGGTGAGGATCCAGCGTCTCCTGCCTCCACCGATAGTGAAGCCTCGGCCATCTGCAATGCGAAACGCCCTGCCCGGTATGCACAACTTTCTTCCCCCGAGACCTCCACCACTGCTGCCAGTAAATCCCTCGCTTCCTCCAGATCGGACTCGAACCCTAGCCTCTGGAAGCGCGCATGTAGCGCGAGACCAAGTTCCAGTACTGTTATGCAATGATCCGGGTGGGTTTCGTTCCGAAGTTGTAGAGCATCGTGATACAATCCGATTGGCGAATCTAGGTCAATGTATCGATCGTTGGTTTGGCAGTTGATGAACATTGCATTGGCCAAGTTGAATAGAACGGCTGAGCGATTAGGGTGATCTATGGGGCAAATCTCCTGAACACGCTCGAAAGTCTGGATGGCTGCGTCTAGATCCATTCGGTCCTCCCGCTGACGATAACGCAGTAGAGCCCGATGTCCCTCGTCAGTAAGCTGTTCCAGCGCGTTCATTTCGCGTGACTCCGGTAGCTATTGCCATAAGTTCAGGAATCGACCACAGCGCATGAACAATCTGCTTACGTCGAGTTTGGGACAGGGTTCATTTGCGTCACAAATGCGTCGCTCAGTAATGATCCCAAGGGAAGAAAACAGCGGTAAAATATCCTCCTGCCCAATGGAGTCGATGGCTATGAGGAGATGTCAAGGAGAGTGTGCAACAGACAAAGGAGTTGCTCACGCTGAAGCTGTTCATTCGGATGATGGAACACTTCTCCTACAGTAGTCTTGAATTGACGGAGCAATTCTCCGTCTCCGAGCCTCGGGCCAAGCTCGAACGATGCGTAGACACTAAATGAAATGGAAGATGACTGTTTCGATGGTCTTTGCAGCTATTCAGTGAACGTAGCAGAGATTCGGTAAAGGATGACGCACAAGAGGATCTTTTCATCCCATTCTACGGCGTCCTCCCCTGTCGATACGGGTTTGTTTGAGGTTTGTATGATCCTTCCATCGATTTCTACAACAATATAGAAGCCTGCTGGGATCCGACGGAGGCCGCATGCAACATCCGTGGCACGTATGACTGAACGGGTGTGTTTGTGATGAGTCTCCATGGGTACAGCGCGAAATTGCCACGCACGTGTTACAAAGACATGTTCACATTTATTGATACGTGAAGCATGCGAATCTGAGTTGGGCGATCTGTTTTGTTCTTGAGGTATTGGTTAATTTTGAAGGAGGGAAACCGGGCTAGAGAATTGGCTGTCTTGATGCATGAAGTCTGAGAGCACGGAGGAATGTGGAGTTCTGAGTGATGGGAGTTCTGTAGCAGGAGTTTATAAATGCTTGAACCAGGTGCAGACTTGCTGTGCGCATTTCTGATAGCTATCATAGAACCATCAATATTGCTCCAAGCTGTGTGATACACAGCCAACGAACAAGGCACGAAGCAAATTATTGTTCACGTCAAACTTGGGAATGTCAGAAGTCGCACGCCTGAACAAAGTTCGCCTGCACGCATGGCTCAACAGCTGGAGACCCTGCGATCCGCGCCGACCAGAGATTCACAACGAAACCTTCGTGCCCGGTACCTCCACGGCTCACCGGGCCGCAGAGAGACGCCTGGCGCTCGAGCTTCGGCAACGCCCGCATGCTGTGTGCCTATTTCAGTGCTCGATGATGCCAACATGTCTCTGTGACGAACCGCTCAGTTCAGCAAAAGTCCGGTTCGAACCGAAGTTCTGGCAGGACCGGACCAATGCCAATCAGAAGGCTGGAATGACTGATTGTTATTGTGAATTGCATCCCGTGGCATTGAATCCAAGGTAAACACTCGCTGGGAATAGCCAGGTAGTTTCAAAATTTGGTCGTGTTCACGCCGGGGGAAGAAACGAGCAGTCGTTTCCGGCAGTGTCACACATTTTCGCAATCCAAATTGCGGTGCGATGTTGTTCAACAACATGGAAGAGTAAGTACTGCTAGCAATGGGTGGATCCGGATGAATTAGTGATTGTCTTCCAAGGTATGTATACGATCGAACAGCGGGCAACAGAAGTTACGAAAAGATGGGAAACGTAGCCAGGTGTGGAACGGCACGAGGGCACAGACTTGTAGCTAATCTGGGTCGGCCTTCTGCCCGGACCTCGTGTATACGCCGAAGCAACTTGAACCCCCTGATAAGGGGATCATGGATGACAAAGTTGCATATAGTGTACGTACCTCTACAACATGCCTTCCAACCACTGCCCGTCCACCAAACGGAAAACCTTTCCGAAAAAATTTACATGCCTGAGGTTAGCAGTGTGACCAGACCCACGAGCGAGCTTGTCATGAAGGATACGTCGAACTTCGGGAGATTTATCTGACACGGCCAACACAACCGGTCATTCATCACAGATCTTATGCATGTGCAGATTCATACCGTTTACGGTTAGGGAAAGCTTCTAGAGGAAGGGAAACAGTATAAGCGATCAATGAACATGCGGGCACCGCAAGGAGCACAAATCAACTTACGTCCTTACCCTTCTGATCCAGCATATCATCTGACATTCGCACCGTGAGTGAGCGAAGCGAAGGGATTTTCTCCCAAGTAGGATCATCCAATATGCTTGCCCAGAGAGATGTGATGTCTTCGCAATCACTGGCAACCGACACGTCGTCAACCGAGAAACACAGGACCTCAAGAGACTGTGGTATTTGTTCGAGGAATAAATCTAGCACGAAAGATTCTTCTGGTTCGGTAATATGGAGTTGCAGCTCCGTGACGGCAGATTGGGATAGCCTTGATTCCTCCTCTATGAAATACCAGAGATACCAGAAATCCATCGTAAGCATGCGCAAACACTCCACATCAACACCCCGGAGGGACTGCAAATAACGGTCACAGTCTAGCACACTAAGTCGGGACACTTTCAGCTGGAGCCTCTTCGCGAGATTGACGGGGAGGTCCAGAATCTCGCACGAATGGAATGAAAGATCCTCGAGGGATGGCAGTGCAGCGATCGCATTCCAATGCTCTACATCCACAACCCAGTACGAGACCTGGAGCTTGCGGACATTCGTCATGAGCGTCATTGCAGCAACGTATTTTTTCTTTAAAGTTAAAGGACAAACCCCCCACGAGAGTGTGAAATGACACGCCCTGACTGTCTGGGCAAGCGCGAGCGCAAGAGGCTGCTCCTCTGCAATTTGTGTGCATAGTATAGATCCCAGTGATGCCTTGTATGTGGGAGCACCTTCGCTGAAAATGGAGCCAGAAAATTCCACCGACTCAAATACGCGCGGAAGGCAGACGTTGGCAAAGAACCTGCAAACACGAGAAAGCATGTGGAATGTCTCGATTTCTTCTGGTGGTAAGCACTCGTTGGATGGAGCAATGAGTTCGAAGATGTGAAGATATATCTCGTTTGCTATGACGGGCAAGGCTTCGTCAACTCCCCGTCGCTCAGGGGCTGGATAGAGCAGCGAAATTTGAGGTGACAGGCAAAACAAGAAATAATTTGTGAACTCACTGGACCACTCGAAGAGAGACATCATGTTTACCGAAAACCAAGTGCCACGCGAAATGATGTACGGTTGTGTTGGGTACTTGGTGGAAGTTGCAAGTAAATTGGCAAGAAGTATCCGCTGATCAAAAACAGACCCAGATCTATTGACGGCTGAGGTCCCGAGAAGGGGCTGGAGGTCGAGTGAGGATGAGGGAAAGGACGTGAAGCGCCACAGATTTCGATATAAATGGCCTTCGTTTACCCTCTCGGATGCCGAAATAACTTTCTGGTGGAAGCTTTAAAGACAATTAATGCCCGGTTCACCGAGTCCACTTTTAACCAAGCTTCAAGAGCAACTTGGCTCGTCAGTACTTCAGTCCCAGCAACCACAGTCACGGCACATGAGTTTAAAGTAATGTTACTCTGTCTCTAATTCATTGACCTACATCTCTGCTCTCCAACTACTTCAGTCCCGGCAACGACAGTATTATCATGGTAAGTTATAATTATGTTGCTCTGTCTCGAACTTAATATTGACGCATCTCTTGTTTTCCAACCAGCATCAAGCGCAGCTCACCGCGTCAGTCACAATGACAGTAAGGCATTATAATGACCGTTGTGCTCGATGAGGGAGATGAGGGAGGAGCGGATGAGGAGGTGGAATTGACGCGCGATAATGTACGGGCGATTCATGTCGTCCACAGACATGGATGTCATTATGAAAACACGTTTTCATGGAGTACTGAAATCCGAAATCAAATCTGAAAGACGTCCCCATTGAATGGAAAGGAGGGTGAGTCATAACCCATCTTGAAGTTTCGTTTCACCAGGGCAGCATCTGCCTCTGCAGCCATCGCGAGTCATTGTTATCCGTGACCTATCCATTCTTACTGCAAAGGCTTGGGGTAACCGTGACGCATATTTGCGCTCAAGCGGTCTTGGGTGCTTTGACCCAATCTTAATACTGAGATATAAACAATCTTTGACCACCCTCTATGGCTTGTACTCGTCCCAACCAGTACCCGACTCTCCTTCATCAGAGGACGTCTTCCTTGAAGAACCGTTCGCGGGGGACGAGCAACAAGACCGAACGCTTGTACGGAAAGTCGAACACCTGCAATGAACAAACATTCATACCATCACCTTTGTATAGTGTTGAGGTCGCTCACGGTTTCCATATGCATCTTAGTCCCTAGAGCAACTTGCACGATGGCTCCATTACTGAGTTTCGGCTCTCCAATCGCATGGTCTGCCCTCGGATCCGCCAGAAAGATGTAGTGATGGATTGAGCGGAGCCACGCTTGTGCTACCGTAGGAATGTCAGGACCTACTAATGCCAGAGGTACGTCCAAGTTGCGATACCCACCTCTCTCCGAGCCCCTGAACCGGTCCTCTCCGACAAGTACGTGTATGGCTCGATCCCAGTCTTTCGCACCCCCAGGAATATAGGTTGCAACGTGGTTCTCCTGCGAGGGTTACGTGAGTGTGAACGCCCACACCTGTCATACTCTCCTCACCTTGACATAGACGAGCTCTAAATATCCCATGAGCTCGCCGTTCCAACTCATCATCATAGGAAGCACCGCAGGGTCGTTCGAAACACCCTGTACATATCGCCTATGCTGCTCGAGAGACCCTCGCTCGTTCCATCCGCTGTTGACACGGTCGTCGTTGTGCCATTTGTGGAACGCTTTCAGGTGAGGGGTGACTTGGCCGTCTCCACCGACATCAAAGTAGGTCAATTCGAGCGTCTCCCTCACCTGTGGACAGTAACGTCGATAGAGCACTTCTCCCGGCAGCGGCTTTGGTGGTCGTAGTGGATGCGCGGAGATCACTAGCGGAGTGCGAGTGAATGACTGAACTGATGGGAACGACGAAGCGGCATGTCGAGTCAGAGAAGACAAAGGTGGTAGCCAACCGCGGGGGTGGTATCCATGCGTCCCGGCACCTTGCCAAAAAGTGGCTCTCAAGAGGAACAAGTCATCCCCGTCCACCAGCTTGCTGAGTGCATTCCTTCCCAGGCCCGAACGGAGGATATACTCGCAAAGGTCTGCGCGATTCTCGATATCTGGAGAGAGAGCGATCGGGATCGTTTCCTGGTTGTGGTAGCGGACGAACAAGGCGTATATGATCGCCCATGTATCCTGTATGGAGATCTGGCCCGGGTGCGTGCTGGGAGGGTGAATCCCCAAGACGGGGTAGCTGGGTACATGTGTCGCGGTCTGTGCGTGCGGTGTACCGACTGCAGACAAAAGCAAGGCTGCAGAGCGACCCAGAGATCGATAGGTACACACCGGGACATTATTCACTCGAATCTCTGAATGAGTGGTGTCTACCTTTGTCCGATCAGGGAGAAGAAAAGAATCTCTCTCGCTATTCGGACTGAAGAATGCGTTCTGCACGGCCTGCAGACGCGCCCTGGCGCGAGACATGGTGATGGTCTGATCTTGACATCTAATCTGATACACATCATCATACTACCACTTGGCTTACCTCAGCCACCGTAATAGAAAAAAAAAAGAGATGATAACTTCTCGAACGTTTGCAACAACGATGCCGCCAAACGGTTCAGCTCAAAACGGAAGCGCAGAGACGCCCCTCGAGACATCCACACTACCCATCGTAGGCATAAATTTCGGAAACTCGTATGCCTCCATCGCCCTGTTCACAAAGGTCCGTTCCAGCGCTCTTCATTCACATTTGTTGACGTCTCTTCAGGAAGGCGTCGCGGAATGCATAGCCAACGAGGATGGCGAACGCCAGATCGCCTGTGCGCTGGCTTTCCAGGGCGAAGAGATGGTACGCCATCTCTTCTTTCATCCGACGCGACTGACGATCACCCGCGATCACAGTACATCGGAAACCAAGCCAAGCAACAGCTCGTCAAGAATGCTCAAAACACCATCACGGGCTTCCGCAACCTCCTCGGAAAAAAGTACTTTCACCCTCGTTTGTACGACGCCTTTCGCTCAACACGTCAACAGGTTTTCAGAGATTCCTCAGGACAAACTGTCTGTCTCTACCACCGTCATACAACATCCCTCTCTGCCAGATACGCCCGCCTACAAAGTCAAAATCCTCCAACCTGCTCCATCGCCCATGCCTGTTACCGCCACCAACACGCCTGCGGCCTCGCAGGTAGCCACACCCCGTTCTGAACCGGTAGAGGTGGAGCGCATCCTCACCGTCTCTGAGGTCACCACCATCTTCCTCAGCTCCCTGTGCCAATCCGCCCAAGACTTCCTCGGCACAAAAGTCACAGGCGCAGTAATCAGCATACCTTCTTGGTTTGACGACGCACAGAGAGCAGCACTCTCCAGGGCCTCCGAGGACGCAGGAATCCACGTCCTCCAGTTCCTTGACGATGCTGGTGCAGTCGCCGTCTGCACATCCGACAGCGCAGACGGCGTCCCCAACGATCGAACACAGCTCATCGTCGATCTTGGCGCGTCCTCCCTCGAACTGTCCCTTCTCTCCATTCGCGAAGGTCTCGCATATGCACTGGCCACGCTCTCAGACCCGACTGTCGGTGGAGACGAGATCGACTCGAAACTCATCCGATTCTTCGCCAAGGATTTCACCAGGAAAACCAAGATGCCACTAACGGTTGCACCAGCGACGGATCCCCAGGATAAACGCGCAGAGGCGAAACTTCGCCTTGCAGTGGAGCACACGAAGCGCACGTTGAGCGCGAGTCCGGGCGCCGCGACGTGCTCGGTCGAGTCACTCAAGGATGGCCTTGACTATACCGGGTCCATCAACCGCCTCCGGTTCGACATGGAAGTGCGGGCAATTTACGACAAGGTGTATGCCAAGGTCAAGGAATTGACAGAGAGCGCCGAGATCGATCTCTACGATATCGACGAGATTGTGTACATTGGCGGGTCAGCCTCACTGCCGGGCTTGGATGAGACCTTATCCCAAGGGTTCTCCGAGTCTATCAGCACACCATTCAAAGCGGGTACTGTCGTCGGTGGGGGCGTTGGTGACCCAACCACGATCCTCGCGCGAGGATGCGCCTTGCAAGCACACTTGCTCGTGTTGCTCGCCCAAGAGTCGTCTGAAGAACTGTTGGACACATTCAACAAGGAGAACCAGGTGACCAGCGTAGCTGCAACCAGCCGGACGATCGGACTGCTCGTGCCTCAACAGGACGCCGCAGGATCACTAGGGGGTATTTGGATACCTCTCATTCTCAAGGAGACACCTCTCCCTTGTCGTAGAACGCTAGCGTTCGAGGTAGATGCCAGTGAGGCCGACACAAAAGTTGGTTTCGAGCTGTGGGAAGTGAAGGAGGGCATCAGGATAGACCATGTGAAGCCGCCCAAGCTCGAGGATGAAGAGGAAGAGGAAGAAGAGGAAGAAGAGGAAGTGAAAGAAAAAACGCTAACCAAAGAAGCTTACTTGGCCTCGTTCTCGTTGTCACCTCAACATCCCATCAATGGCAAAACGGCGGTGCAGGTACAGGCCATTATATCAGACACCGGTTCTCTCGAAGTCAGCTTCCGAGAGGTCACAAAAGACGGCTTTGGAGAGGCGGTCACTACAACCATTGCAGCGCCATGACGGTACGCCAGTCTACATCTGTCCTTCGTCGGACGCACGTGACGTTTCTCTTCAGTGATTGAGCTATAGATGGACGGCACTACAGTCATTCCCCGATATCCTCGTTCCAGTCCTGCATTTGCGTAGAGTTGTCATGCAGATTTCATGCAGTGAAACATTTCGTCATTGGCTTACCTCTGGGTTCTCCTTGATGTACTGACTCATGAGTGCTTTACATTCTGAGTTGTCCAAGATGACGACCTCGACACCTCTTTTCTTGAGCAGCTCTTCGCCGCCTACCCAATTCGCGTTTTCCCCGATCACGACGCGGGGTATCTTGTTGAACAAGATGGCGCCTGTGCACATGCTACAGGGACTTTAGGACATGTCATCAATATCTTGCGCAAGACCTCGACGATTCAAACGCACCTGAGGGTCGTGTACTGTGTGGCCCACCCCGCAGGCATCAGTTAGACATGTTGCGACGAACGCACGAACGTCCCAGCGTGCGATGTTGAGACGGCAGGGAACGACCTACCATAGTCGAGTGTTTGTAGACGGCTGGGCGCAGCCGGCCCGCGTCCTCGAGAGCGGACATCTCAGCGTGCAGCGTGGCCGACGACTTTTGAATTCGTTGATTGTGTGCGCATCCCAGGACGGCTGCATTGGCTACGTCGTCCGAGGTACCGTGGTAGACGAGGGCGGCGCCAATGGGGACGCCGCCTTCGCGATAGCTCTTGTGGGCTTTGGCAAGCGCGGCCGCGAGGCCCAGATTGTCGAGATCGTTTGTGGGAGACGGTGACGACATATCAGCTGGCAGTGCCCTTGTTGAAAGTGGAAGGTTCGTGGCAACTGTTCGTTATCAAGATTTCTCATGCGTTCTCTCATGACAAGTCCGCCGCGAGAACGATCTTGCGTTTGAACAGGGAATGGTCCACCAAATCAACCTGAAACCTCATGCGTTTCGTAGTAGAAATTCCTTCGATCCTTGACTCAATATCGTGGATTTAGAACACTGTGTCAACAGACGAAAAAGAAAACGAACTGCCCTGAGCAAGGCTCGAACTTGCGACCTCAGGATTACCCAGGCAACTTCCTGGTCATACGGACGTATGAGACCTGCGCTCTAGCCAACTGAGCCATCAAGGCGACAGGTGTTCGGTTGGAACATGGCGTCGAATCGGACGCAGTCCCACAACCGTTGTTCAAACAGTGGACCAAGACGCTCTATGAGCCCACACTGCGAATGGAATCAAGGGTGGCAGTTATTATACTTGGAGTAACAACAATATAGTATACTTTCCTAAGACGACATGTCGTCGAAATCTAAAAAACCAATTTCAAGGTATGTCCTCTCGGATGAAAATATCATCCACATCCTTCCAAGGTTCCCCCTCCTTCCACGCCCTCTCTCGTTCCACCCAATATTCAACACCACCGTCCACACGGGAAGGCATCCATACACGCTCCCCCGTGTCGCCATCCGTTTCCGCAGTGAACCATCTCGGTCGATGGGATGATAACCTGCCGTCCTCTCGCGCGCGTCGTGTGGCTCGTTGTTTCTCCTCTTGCTCCTGCTTCAGTTCGTTGGCGCGTTCATACTTGCCCATTTCGAACGCACGTTGGTCGGGCCGCAGGCGACAGTCGGTAGGGCATAGGAATGGTTTGAGTGTGTCCACTGGACAGTCGTTCAGCGTGATTGCATATGGCGTGAGGTTGAAAGGCGCAGGTGGCTTATCGGAGTTCCTCCACAATAGGATATACTCTGCCATGTAATTCGGCGAAGTAGGGCTGCCAACGGTCGCATCAGGGTGCAGATATCCACTGCCAGTACCGACAGCACGACAGATCAGCTGACTGTTCCAGCGACCGGCGATCTCATAGGTGATCTCGCCGTCCGAATTGCTAACTGATCCTGAGATCTCGTATGCGTCCTTGCCCCGCCACCCTCTTGGCTTGAACGTGAGAATGCATCGATCTCCAGTACGATGATTTGTGACCTAGATTCAACTATACTCAGTGGTGCATAGACCGAGACGGTATGGAGTACTGACAATCATGTCACCATAGTGATCAATGGTAGGAGACCCAAGGATAAAGCCAGAAACATTCGTAGTGACCTTTTTCCATGAGTAGTGCTCCACTATCTTTCCCTGGCCCCCAACAGTCGTCGTTTTGGGGTAACGTGGTGCCCATTCTTCGGGTAGCAGAAGTTCGGCGTGCGCAACGCCAGTAGGTCGGATCTCAAACGACTTGCCCATAAATCTATTCTGAGCATCAACCTACAGGACAATTAGTCTTGATATGTCCACTGAAGGTCAGATGCGTACCTCGCCATAATAGTGCCAATTGGGGGACTCGGCCCAACATGCAGAAATTGGTGGGTGATGACTAACTTGCTCAGACACATATCGATAATCCTTGTCTAATCTGACGTATTCGAATGTTTCACTCTTGGACAAGATGTAAATGCATATTCGGGTGCAAATGAAATGTCTTGCTCACAAGCATAGGGTTGAATGGCTTGGCTATGCGGCCAACAGTTGATGAATAGTTAGACATCGCAAAAGCGGCAACAAAAGCTATGCGTCGGTGAGGGTCCTTCTGTTGGACAGCCACGTCAACTACACATGAAAGGGTCAAATCTAATCTACAATAAGGAACACGAGACACTCACGGCATTCAGAAAATTCCATGTCCTCTGCCTGGAGATAGGGTAAGCTTACATAATGGTGCAAGAGTGTATCCATCTACCATTCGCTGCAGCATGCTCGTGGGTTCGTTGAAAAATACAGGGAAACTGATCTTCGTCAGGTCCTTTCCGATGCTGTGCTTCAACACAGACCAAAGACTGGTAGATGGTCGGTTATCTCTCCCAATCGGCAACTCGGTCCTTAGATGTTGGTATCCCAGGAAAGGCTCCAAGTCAATGACAAACGGCAACGCAGTCGTGGAGTGGGTGGGGCTAGTAAGAAGTTCGCTGACGACAAGATTCGGTAGATTTCCCGACTCAATGGCATCGAAAAACTCGTCTTCTTCGTCTGTGTCGTGCACGTCCTCGAACTCATCAACTGTGGCGCGAGATGGTGACGCTAATCGTGACATGCGACGTTGCGTGGGAGTCAAAAGTATAGGCAACTGATAACTATCAGCACCAGGGACAGGGGATAGCGAAAGAGGGGGCGTTTCCACCGCTGTAAAGAAAGTAGAGGCTTGGGCAGAAGGCACGGCAGATGACGTGGCGGCTGATGAGAGTGGTCGTTGCTTTACCATCCCAGACCCAGTTTCTTCAAATCCCGCAACCGAGAATCTACTTCCACGTTTGCGAGAGCGAGCTCGGAGTTCTTTCTCAAGTACCTCTCCTTCGCGAATTACGGTCTTCAAGCTTTCTTCCCATATCATCTGCCGTTCGCGCTCTCGTTGGAGTTGTGCCCTCCACCATTCTTCTCTCTCTTTTACCATTTGGAGGTACTCGTTCGTCATCGACTGGACTGTGGTAAAAGATTCTTTTACAGCGTCTCTGAGTTCTTGCGTCCGTTGATGTGCGTCCGATGGCAAGGATAATCCGGCAAGCAGCTGTACAGTAAGCTCCATCTGCGCCGCAACAGAGTTCCCATGCAGATCGAAAGTGCTGCTGTGAGGGGGTTGACTTTGTGTCACTTCTGATGCCGATGAACCGTCATGATGATACGGGGCTTCTTCATCCTCGTCCTCATCAAGGGCATGGATGCTGTCCTTGGATACGTCACGGCCAATTGGAGTATCATCTGTGGCGTATAGCACAGATGCCTGGTCTCCCCGCAAACTATGCGTCCCGAGTTCTCTCATTGTAGATACCCCGGATTGAAAGCTAGTCCGGATCTTTGTTGGGCGCAAGGCAGCCCTGTCACTTTCCATACTTTGTCGACCTGGAAGGGATTTATCAGGATCGCGTCGGTACCATTCCATACTCTTGTTGATCGCCTGTGTCCATCGTGCTGCTTCAACAGGGTGGTTCGCCCGCATGTACCATTTCTGTATCCCTGTCGTCTGACCACGCACTAGCGCAGAGTAAACTTCGAAGCGTGTCTTCTCTTTGCCCGTACCAGTTTTGAGAACAGCCGTCTTCATCGAAATCGCGCCTCTGCTGGCAATCTCCTCGTCTTCCTGATGTCTGTAATCTACGGAAAACTGAGTCATAACTGTTTTATGGCGACAGAATAGTCATACTAACATGAAAGAATGCCATCTTTGAGGACGAACCATCGGGTGTTGTACCCTCTAGCAACATTTGCATATTTGTTCAGGTACCCCTTCAGGACAGGTGGTTCAGAGACAGGTACATCGATTAACGACTGATCATGATTCGCAACTAGCGGTGCTTCAGAGAAGATTTGAAGGAGATGGAGGCAGAAGCTCACATTGGCGCAAGAATACCCTCACACGATCATCCTTGCTCAATCCGTCATAGGCCATCTTTCCTTTCCGGTCTCGCACGAACACATCTGCTCCTGCACGCACAACAAGTTCAATTAACCGCAAGTCTCTCCGGCGTGTTGCCTCGTGTAAAAGCGAGGATCCGGTCGTGTCGTCGAGATAAGAAAGATCGATTCCCTTGGCGCGCGGTGATTCCAGTAGGGATATGAGGGCTTGGCTTGGTTGGTTGTTCAAAGGGGTGAGTGCATATGAGTGCAGCAGCGATCTGTATGATGCACTTAGGAAGGATCGCGAATCTGGGGTAGATGAGGTATAAGTCGAAGGCTTGTGCAGGAAACTCACCATTCAGGACCTGTATAACTTCCCTCCCCTTTGCAACATCTTTGCATGTGCGTCCGTGGCTATCGCGGAGGGTGTCGTCTATCCCAGGCTGATCGAGGAGGAGAGACACAACTTCGGTGCGCCCTAGCGACATCGCGAGGTGGAGAGCAGTAGTACCGCTCCCGGGTGGATGTATCCCGTTTGGTGAAATGGCTCTGTGTGACAAGAGGAGCTGTATGGTCTCCACTGCAGACGAATCAGTCAGACGAAGTGACACTTGCCGGACACAGGACACACACCAGAAGCGCAGCGGATCCCGAGGTGCAAAGCTGCGGCACCCGTGTTTAGTTCACCATCGAATGAGTTTTGCCTCTCCTTGCCGATTTCGGTCAGGAATGGATGAATAAGGGCGGGGTCGCCTAGGAGGCATTCATCAGTAACCCAGATATGTCATACCATGGTGGCCACATACCACTTCTGAGAGCTGAGAGCAGCCTGACTTGCTGTAAGGGCTCTGCTGGGCCTGAAAGCGCTGGAATGGTAAGCCACGAATGCCAATCGAACCCAATACGACCGAATACCTGACGACCGAACACTGAGGACAGAAGGGCTTCCGCGCGAGGACATGTCTACCAATATTGCTTTGTCGTTTCCGTAGGAGTGCTACACAAGTTCAACAAGTACTGAGGGCAACCCATTCAGTGGAAGTCCACGTGACCTCGTGACGTAGTAACGGCTTAACTTACATGCCAACACTAAGTTACATAAAGAGGACTCTGACGTGTAATACTAGTACTCCCACTTTGTTGCTGACATGACTTGGACCTGGACCTGGATGTTACAGGAAAGGAGTCGGCATTCGACATTCGGATTAATGTAGAATCCGCAAATGTGGAACACCTGGACCTGCTACTTAGCTACCAAGGTTTCCATGCAGCCGCCAGCGAGTTGAAGATGAGTCAATACCGTGACGCGGTCATGATTTACATAGTACGTGGTGAACTATTTCTCTATACGCGGATTCATTTCTCTGGTCTTTTTTGATACAGATATCTCCATTTTCGCATGCATGGACACGCCGGGCCACGACTTCAGCATAGTTTGATCATCCTCTAGCATGACTGCCACGCCTCAAGAGTTTCTTTTTTTCGGGCCTTTGTGCAGCCCAGAAGTGATCATCAAAGTTTCTCAAGAGACGCGACTGCGAAACAGGCACATCAGTGATTGATGTGATTACCTTTGTCTGAACAACAATCAGACACGACAAACCTGATCGCGGCTGTGCGAATGCCGATTGGTAAGTACAGCTTGATACCTCGCCGTATAAATCACGTCGCGCCGATATAGGTTTCCCCGAATCAAGCCCTACTTTTGTTCAATAGAGCGAACCGTGTTGTCATAGCTATGGTACGGTGACTAGAAAACCTAGTCCAGCAGAGGTCTAGAACTCTTACCACTATGCTCGCAGTGACCAAGCGTTTCATCTTGCATCTGGCGAGTATGACTTGCTTCCAAACTTTGAACTCGGCTGCCATCTCTGACATCGGACCACACTCCCGAAGCCGACGTAGGGTGAAATATGAGCATTCAAGCCGGATGGAGTCTGTCTGGTCGATGCTGCTTCTTACTGTACGGCATTGTCGCAGATTCCTGCTACTGACCAATGCTATAAGCTGTGCAAGAGTCGACTTTATGCCACTCAGAGTCAAGGTTTCACCACAGGGGCCACTCTCTTCGGTTCCAATAATTCTCATGCCATTCGGTTGAAGATAAGACCGAGACGGCCCCCATCGGACGACAAATCAGTATGCACCCTGAGGCCATTGACTCACGAGTGCCTGAACTTGGATTTCATTCTTCAAGACGGGCCTTTCAGGGATTCCCTAACTCTCCTCTTTCATGATTCCCCTCGGCCAACTCATCTGGGTGTCTGTCCAACCGCTCATCCGGTTGTGCGTCCAACTGGCCCATTACATTTTCCAAAAAAAACTAATCGCAGTCTTTCACAAAGGTTTTTTTGTGTTGCAGCGGGATTTATCGCAGCCAAAGCGGGGCTTTTCCCCGCCATGGCAGCCCGCGCAGCTGGGCAACTTGTACTCGTAAGTCAGCTCACTCGAAAAGGCACGTCGACTAAGAACTCTGCGCAACAAAGAATATCACTCTGCCAAGTCTCATGTTTTCCAAGATCGTCCCGGCACTCAATTCTTCGAACATCGGTGTATTCGGTGAGAAAGCACGTAATTCTCGAATCATATCAGTAACTACCACGGTTTCTTCAGGTCCACTCATCTTCGTCGCACTGTTGTACGAAGGGATCGGCATCGTGATATCGTGGATAATCAAACAAGTATATTGGGTTCCACATCGCTTTCGATACGGAATCTTGGCCGCTGGTGGATGGGGCAATGTTGGGGATATTCGTAAGTTCGAGTTTACCATCACACGTTAGATTTCCCGCTTATGATATCATCAGCAACATCCGTCGTTATGTCCCTCACAGCTGCCGCACCATTTAATGGCATATCAGATCAAAATTTGGCAGTTGCCTATTTGGCCCCCTTCTTGCTCGTATTTCTTGTACGTTTACCTCGAGTTTTCTTTATCTCACGTGATGTAACATTATTCAAATCAGATCACTCTCTTTCCACTTGGAGGTTCCAATTGGGTGGCAATGGATTTCCAGGGACCGGACATTACGGGTGAGGATGTGCGGGAGCGATTAAAATCAAAACAGAAACATCTCGGTGCAGCAACCGAGCGTGCGGTTGTCTCATTCAAGGGTTTTTTCTATCGTGGAAGACCGAGAACCGAGAACCTTGACTACGACCACGAGATGGCAGACACCCCGACCCCACCTCTTGATTTACATGATACCCCTACTTCGACGGCTGCAACGATTGTGCAATGCACCACAGGAATGACCGAAAATAAAAGCGAACCACCTGTTCACTCACGCCGTCGTCTCACTCGCCTTATACTCAGTTTCCTTCAAACACTCGTTATGCCTTGCTCGCTTTCCATCATCGTGGCTTTTATCATATCGATCGTCCCCGTCCTCAAAGCATTATTCGTTTCTGGTGTTCCTGGTATAAATGTACCACCTGCGCCGGATGGTCAACCCCCGCTTGTTATCATATTAAACACAACGATATTCCTTGGGAATGCTTCCGTTCCACTGGGTCTAATGACCCTTGGTTCGGCACTAGCAAGATTAGAACTTCCCGAAGGGCGCGTCCGCTCTCTTCCACTCGGAGCTGTGGGCGCACTGGCCATTGGGCGGATGGTTATCATGCCCGTCCTTGGCGTACTCATCATACAAGGACTAACCAGCGCGGGAATACTAGACGCCAACGACAAACTATTACGATTCGTATGCATGTATGTTATCTCGCTACCTTCCTTTTTGAGCAAACTCACACCATGTTGAATGTCATGCAGCTTTATGTCGTGCTTGCCGACGGCGACGGCTCAGGTACGGGATCTCATGGCTAGGCTATCATAATGATTAACTTCTCTTCTGCGACTAGGTCTTGTTGACGCAAGTATACTCTGGAACTGGAAATGCGACACATCTCTCAGTGTTTCTCATTCCACAATACTTTCTCATGTTCATCACGATGACTGCATTGACGGCGTACTCGTTACATCTACTTTATGACTGAACACGGTATATCATCATTGTAGCCCTCGTTGTTCTCTGGAAAAGGAAGAACTTCATTGTTCAGACAAGATGGAGATGATGCTTATGGAATGTATGCTATGTCGATCGCGTTGTATAGTATTCTTAGGTGATGCAGATCGATCCATGTGGATATGTATGTTTTCTGGTATTTCCATTCCAATATTATTTGAGCCAAGAAAAAATGGGGGTTGGTTCATACAATCAATCGTGGTCCGTGGATGTCCAACTGATCAATCGATCGATCACGACATCAATTCTCGGGAGCATCGGGCCGAGCTATGGACGTACGTACGTCAAGAAGCGAAAAAAAACGACGTGGAAAAGATCACTGTACATAATCAATAACAATAAGTATGTGCAGCTACAAAAATAAAAAAGGAACACAAAGAACAACCGTTCAACGACACAGTGTGTGCTGAGCACGGGATGCAGATACGAAGAGACGCAGATCGCAAGGAACTTGAATGATTGGGAGCGGAATGCAACCAATCCGATCTGCGATATCAAGAGACGCCGTCTCACAATAAGTATTAGTCACATCACCGGCCCGCGACTCCATCGGAGATATAATTTTCGATCTGTCAAGCGCATCCGAGGTCGTCGTCATTCCGAGGGACGTTTGCCATTCGGACATGAATGTCCAACTTGTAAACCGGTTCTTGATCGTGCGGTACCCGTAAAGGAACGTCCTGATTGAATTTATATCGAGTCACCTTCGTACGGCGACTTGAGAAACCCTCAGATCCCCCCGCCAGCCACGGCGAAGTCGTGCCTCTGGTAAGACGGTGTGGAGACAGCGGGAGCGAATTGTCGTATTCTCCCCTGCGATGAATTCTGAGGGAAAACGATGGAGCGTAACCGCGTGCGTGGTTCGAAGAGGAACATCATCGTTCTTCAGAGGTGCCGGTGAGGAGGATCCGAGGTTGCTCGTCCATACCCTCATCATGGAGTAGGAAACGGACTAAGGTCCAACTTGAACCTCCGTTCGGATGTATAGAGATGCGGCGTCGTAAATATTCAACACGCACCAGTTTTGCCTCAGTCTGGGTCTATCTTTACGAAACGACAAAAATACAGCTTGCTGTCACGCCTCGACAGCACTTGATGGGCCGGTGATGAGAAGACTCAGAGGTCTGCCATAGGAATAAGTAGGGTTTTCTCGTCCAGATAATTATTTGAATTTTGACAGATCTTGATCAATCCTAACGCCGTAGTCATCCGCTTGACGTGTGCGATCTAGAATAAGAATCTTCCTCTGTATTCCATATTAACTGTCAAGCACGGACCTGGGCTGAGAAGCGAGTATTCGTCAAGGTGTTCCTGTCAGTGTCAACGGCAACCTTGTTCACTGGCACACGAAACCTCCCGGGCCGCTTCTCACCTGATACGGGCACCTGCCTGCCCCTGCGCGGCGACGGCGGCGTAGGGTTGTAACGTAAAACGGCAAAGAGAAATGGAATGAGAGCCCTGGCTCACTGCAGAAAGGATGGAGTTTACATACCTGTACGTATGTGTAGCAATCTCTTTTATGCAATCCTGGTCGTCTGCTTTGTGCAGTAAATACCTTCCGACCACATCAAAATAATATTGAATTCTCAGAAAACGATTTCGTGTGCCCTCGCGCTAGACGTATCTCGTGAAGAGCGGTCAAGAGGGCTCGAACAGTAAGGAATATGCAGAAACCTTTCCTGCCAGTTGTCTGTCAACCCAACATCGCCTGACAGTGGGTAACCTAGACCCCAGAATTTTGACGGTATAGAAGTTAGTAACGTTGCCCTATTTTTGAACCCTAGAGCTGACTCGGAACGAGGGTCTCCGTAGCCAGATTCTTCTGGAGTCTGGACAGAATTTTTTCAGGATGGTGTCCGACGGACCCGGACACAACAATAATTCGCAAAAACCAAAGCTTACCTTCAAAACGCTTGACGAAACTTGCGAAGACCTCTCCTTCAGTCATCAGTCATCACTCCCGAATATCAGAGCAAGGTATCTTCCTCCAAGGGAATTCGTCCAGACCAGCTTCCTATTTTTTTGACTTCCCCACTAAGTACTGTAGTAGGCCTCATAGTGAAGTACTTACGGTACTGCACCACTTGTTGCATCATACAGGAATCCAGGGTCCTGTAGAAAGCGAGTCCATCAAATTGAACGCGTTCGAACACGACACATTTTCGGTGCTCCGTTGAAACCCACCGCTGTCATCCGAAGCCTCCTGGGCGGTGATTGGCGGCATGTCTTTAAATCGACTGCCTCATTAAATGCGACTTCGTAGATTGTTCCAAACATGTCCATGGCATATGTCACGGTGGACGAACAGGCTGCACATCTGAACGCGCCATTTTAAACTTGTAAGATTCTAAGAAGAAAAGACATACACTGGTCACTCACCAATACCATCATGGGTCAAGAATACCTTCCTTCATGGCTGGCTCATGAGAATGCGTTTGTTGTTTGGCAGCCACGTTGGATTGGAGTGGGAAAAGGGTCGAACTTCAAGACCCCTGGCTAGGGAAATGCCGGTTCGCATCGACGCTCCACGACAAATGCTCAGCTGAAATTTATCTCTGTGCCATGCGTTAACAAGACTCGATATCGTGAGTCGTGACTAGTGCAATGACAGTGGATACGTGTCGACATAACTACACTGGCAGTCTCACCTAGGTTATGCGGTGGGTAGGGGGAGTGCAACCTGCCGCGGTCGGATGGCACAGGTTGTCATCGACTCGTCCCCGATGTTTTTGTGGTGTCATGACTACTTCAGGTTTGTGACATGAATGATAACTTGATAGACGGCAGATGAGTAGATCTGGCAGCCATGTCGCTGAATGTTATGTAAGCTATCTTTCTCCATTTTAGGACGCCGCCATTGGCTGGAACTTGGGCTATGCAAAGTAAACGACTCGGAGGACGACATGATCCGATTCACTAGTTTCATCGTGTGGCTGAGAAGCGGCCTCGGAACCTCGGGCAAAATTAGCCTGCAAAGAATCCAACAGCTTGCCATTCATTTCACTTTTGATCAATCCTTCTCAGAGCGCTGAGAACACATCCAATTCCAGCCCGCATCATGGGGCGGCACCGTGTGACGTGACGCATGCTGCATATTATGTTCCGGGTTTACCGGAAGTGCGGGAGAAAGCAGAACTAATAGTGAAAGACTCCGGCTTACACTTCGAGTTATTCATAGTATCCGGGGGGGACTTGGAGGACCTGGGAATATTGAGATTTCCAGAGTGTTCGATTGGTCAACGCACCGCGGGAGTGCAGATGGCGGCGCAGCAGAAACTCAAAGATATATCGAACCCTTTACTCAGGATAAACGCACTTGATCACTAGCATGGCGACATCAACCACTCACCTATCTGCCTCTCGGGCCCGATCGAAGGTATCTTAACTATCGATAAGCTGTGTGCGCTGGCTACATTGAAATACAGAGCGGCGGATCTTACTGGTCAAAACACTACCATGGGGATCTCATGGCCCTGAGTCAGGGGCACACAAGAAGGACAAAAAGAACAAAGGGGTGGTAACCGGAAGGTTCCAGGCCATGGTGGTAATACCGATTGTTACCCGCGTGTGTCGATTCAAATTTGGGATGCTGGCGATGTGTCCCCGTAACGATGCTCAAGTCCGGTAATCTAGACAAAGCCATGACAAGTCGACTACGTTGTTTGCTTGTGACGTGGTGCGAGATGGAACTTGGTGATGCTGCTGTAGGGCGAGTAAATGACGAAGTTGGTGACAAGTTTCGGGGCCGTAGTGAAGCGTCATTTGTAGGATGTGGTTACGGGTGGCATACATGTAGCACCGATGTTTTAGAACACTGAATGCAGAGAATAATGTGTCCGATGGCGGCGATCAAGCATATTCAAACACGGTTCAGTACCGTTGGTAACAGGGTTCAGAACGGGACAGCTGCCGGGCAAGTTCTCGAGCCTACCAACGCCAAAGACATGGTGCTCAACATGACCAATGGCAGGTAGCGCAGACAAACTGAAGATCTGAACTTGAATATTTTCAGCTTACCAAAATCCAAGTTCTTCAACCCGCTGTTAACTTCTACGTTATGCAGGCACCAGTCCAGATTCGCCCGAAGTGCCTCAATTTCTTCTCGTGGCGCATCGCGTAAGTAACAAAACTGATAAAACTGTTTGCTGAATGAATTACAGGGCGTACCCATTCCAATTCGATTTCATGGGTGATGTCATGATATTTCTATTCGTTAGATGTCCGGTATGGGTAGTCTGGGAAGCGGGACGAACGTGATCAAGCATGGATGGCGAGTCGGGACTAGTATCATAGGATGAACCCTTCAGCAGGTCCCCTGCACGATCGCACTCGAGAGCCAATTGAGTCTATGACGACGACAAGGCGAGGAAAAAAAGGGCTCACATTTTCCATCGGGGGTAAGGTGGGTTTAATACAGCTGCATAACACGGAACAGTTCCTAGATCAATGGGTATGATGATGATCCTTTGAGTTGTGATCTCAGGAAAGTGGATACATAGTAGGGCTTCGAGGACCGCTGGGAACACGCGAATGACTGCGAGAGAAGCGGGGACAGGTTTGAATGATTCTCTTAGAAGACTCAAAGTAAGTACTCACATATGCCTTTGCAACAATCGCTCCGTGGAACACGACTCGAAGGAAATAGAGTGGCGTTCAGCGACAATGACCTGCCTGGATGTCAATACCAAATTAAAGGAATCAGTGGGTACACCGCCTGGGTCTGACAGGGCCGGTCAGGGCCGGTCAGGTCCTCGTAGCCTCCGTCACTGACCTAACCGACGTCAACCTAGCCCTGCACCGCCCATCGTGACTTTTCAAAGGGCATGCTGGCAGGGTTCGCAGCCTTAACTACGATATGGGTGAGAATCGCAGAACGCGTGTCAGGTCCAGGGTCAGCATTGTAGGTGAATTCGGCTGTGATTGAGCGACTACAGTGGCAGGAAGTCATAATGGTGGCCATGCCAAAGAAACGCTGTCAGGGCCCAATTATGTCTGAATTTGGTTTGTGATTGATGTGACCGTCAGGAAGTCATAATCATGGTGACCACGTCGCTTCAAGAAACGAGCTTTGAGGGTAGTAATATTATTTAGTAGGACGCACAAGCGGCGGAATCCGCCGGCCTTGGAATTCAAAACAGTAAGTCGGAGAAGTGTACGGCAAGCGGGCTACATTTAACTATTAGCAGTTAGCGTGATTCCTATACTGAGCTGCAGAAGCTGCAGAACACCTCGGGACTCCATTACTTACTTACTAGAAGTCTGCAGGCAGAGAGTTTGCGACCGCCGCCTTCGAGCAAATTTTTAGTTTGGCCCACCGGACCGAGAAGCTGCCAAATTCTAAGCGATCGGCGACAGGCCCTTCTGAAGCGACGACCGAAGCGGCGGGCAACCTTGGTGCATGACACGTGACAATGCCAAGATCGACCAGGGAAAGTTCTCCGTGAGTGCCAAACTCCATAAAATTTCCATCAACGCCGCCGCATCAATTGGTCTACCAGACAGCCCACCCTCTGCTGTGAAAATTATACCGACCAACCGGCGCACAACATAAACACTGATCAGTGACAGTACGTTCAAGTCAACATTGACACTGTCAGTGACTCAGGCGGTCAGCGCTTAGCTCGCTTAGTAGGTTTATTCTCATTACGTACAATAACGCTTCTTCGGGCATAGCATTACCTTGTCAACATTTATTTGCCCCGTAATTCAATTCGGCAGCTTTGTTATTCCAATGGATAAAAGGGCCAGGGAAGACTTTCGTTGGCATTCATCGCCTTCTCTTTTTTCTTCCCTCTAATCCACCACTTCCACTTCCAAACCACCGTCATGTCTGACGTCGAGAAAGCCCAAACTTCTCAAACCCAGTTTATCTCCAACTACGAACGGCCTGCGCCACGCACAGTCAAGGTTGCCAACCCCGCTGCGCTGTAGGTTCAGTTCAATTGTCAACGCCTGCGGTACCACTCACTCATTACCCCACCTTAGTGGTCTGTTCTCGTTCGCATCAACCACATTCATTCTTTCTCTGTATAATGTAAACGCAAGAGGTATCCACACTCCCAACGTCGTTGTCGGCATGGCGTGTTTCTCTGGTGGTCTTGCCCAATTCTTGGCCGGAATGTGGGAGTTCCCCCGCGGTAACGTGTTTGGAGCAACTGGTGCGTTTACCTTCGATATCCCACCAATGCCCACTTTCTTCGGGGCGTTCCGATAACTTGTCATATGATATGTTCCCGGACCCATTAAGGTTCCAGGTTGATATCACGCCTGCGCCCATTTTTGTTATTCGGTCACTTTTAGTCATCGTGTAAATTGATTTGGCTGACGGTCGTACAGCATTCACTTCTTACGGTGCCTTCTGGATGTCCTATGCCACTATCTTGATCCCCGGATCCGGTATTCTCTCCGCGTACACCTCTCCGGATGAGCTCGGTCAGGCATTGGGCATTTACTTGATCACATGGTTCCTTCTGACCTTCATGTTCCTGTAAGTTTTTTCCAGCGAATCCGACAGAGGGTACGATTGAAGCTTTTTTTTCTCTCTCTAGCCTCGGATCTCTGCGTCGCAATCTTGGCCTCATCTCGCTGTTTGTTTCTCTTTGTGTGACTTTCCTGCTCCTTGCCATCGGTGCTTGGTCTGGAACAGTTACGTTGACCAAGGCTGGTGGCGCGTTTGGTATCGTGACAGCTGGGATCGCATACTACTGTGGTCTCAGTGATCTTCTCGTCAAGGGTGAGAGTTGGTTCACGCTCCCTTTGGGTAACATACCGCAGGAGCGTGTAATGTAGACTCGACCAACGGTGTCTAGCGGATTTTTGTTTGCGGTCTGATAAGCAGTTGGATATCTGGATGACGATCAATCGGACCCATCAGTTGGTATTCCTTGCATAACAGTACCGGAGCTTGGTTATCCATTTCTATTTAAAACGTGATACCAGTACCTATTGTTTGATTCCCGTCCTCTTGATATCTTGTCCAGGCACTTTGTAATGTCTCGTAGCCTGAGAAACTAGAGTATCGCTCTTCTGAACTGAGTTATGTGTATAACGTGAACACATACATGATGCTCTTGGCAGTGTCATGATTGTGGGTTAGGCGGACATTGTTGCGTTATGATTCACGTATTTATTGTCCGGGCAGTACGTTCATCGAAGTGAAACAACATACGTAACACGGGCGGCGATGGAAGTCGTGGGTAACGATCGTATATAGTTTGATTGATTACCCCCACCTTCAGGTTGGAGCTCCACGTGCTTAGCTAAGTCAATATGAATGTAAAAATACCCATCTTTCTGTCCCCATCTAGTGCGTTCTGGTGAACAGTTGATAAGAGAAGTTGGGGTGCGGCGCGGGCTAACCGCAAGTGCCCTATCGTACGAAGCCCGATTTCAAAAGCGCATCCTTTCTTCTAGCCAATCCAGGCGGTGCGTCGCACGAGGTCTGCGCGTGCCAGGAACTCGGATGGAACTTCAGAATCAGATTATCTTCCACCATGCCCGCGTGGATTATAAGGAGTCATAGCACATGTGCAGCTGTGTCCCCTGTGCGGTATGTATTCAGCGAGGCACAGATTTCACTTACCTCTCCATTCGTCTTCTTTTCGGTGATGAAGGCATCCGTGCGGTAGCTGCTGAGATGTGACTCACCCACTGTAGAAGAGGCACTCTTCAATACTAGACAAAATGGTGTTGAACGCCATGAGTTAGCGGGTTTGCAACCGGCACAGGCCGAAACTCCGCCAGGCTTGCCTTTTGTGCGTGCTTGTGCTGATTGTTTGGTGAATCTGTCCGAGCGCATCAGTTTTTTTTTTCTTTGTTGCCATCATGTCTTCCAACTTGCCCATCGCTCATGGCGATATAACCGCACCAACCCCACAGAACACCCCCTTGAACCATGCCCCGATTGCACAGGGCTTGTCGCGCCCTACCGTCCCCGACATCTCTGAAGATAATGAACAAGAGGAAGATGGCGACACTGACCTTCCTCCTGATGCACAGTCCGCGATGCTCGGATTGGTTCAAGGTCGTCTAGCCGGTCTCGTCGGAAAGAGTTCAGGTTATATCGAAGGTCTACCAGACGATGTCAAAAAGAGCGTCGAGGCCTTGAAAGGGGTTCAGGTCAAGCAAAACGAACTTCAGAATCAATACAAACGCGAGTGCTTGGAACTCGAGAAAAAAGTACGCGATTGATTTTTTTGGTCTCTTCTTGTCGAGTCCGCAGTCAAAATAATCGCTCATTTACATCGTCTTATCTTGTTAGTACCTCGAACTGCAAAAGCCTCTTTATGAGCGACGAATCGAAATCATCTCTGGCTCATCGGCACCCACAGCAGAGGAGATCGAAGCTGGTGTTCAGGCATCGCTGAAAGACGATCCGACCTACACGCCACTTGCAAAGGATGCTCCCACCGGCCCTTCCGCGATACCGGAGTTTTGGCTCACAGCCCTTCGCAACCACATTGGCATATCAGACCTCATCACTGATCGTGACGCGGCTGCTCTCAAACATCTTGTTGATATCCGGCTCTCTTACCTTTCCAACGACGAACCCAAGCCAGGTTTCAAGATCAGCTTTCATTTCAGCCCTAACGAGTACTTTGAGAATGAGGTATTGGACAAAACATACCTCTATCAGGAGGAGGTGGGATACGCTGGCGACTTTGTCTATGACCGTGCCATCGGCACCGAAGTCAAGTGGAAGGAGGACAAGGACTTGACCAAGGAATTCGAGATCAAAAAGCAACGGAATAAAAGTCGAGTTCTCTCCTATCAACTGGCTCGGGCAACGTGCTGACGATCAGACTGATCAGATACTAACCGAACGCGCTTGGTCCGCAAAGCCAAACCGACTGACTCATTCTTCAATTTCTTCGCTCCTCCTGCTCCTCCCTCGGACGACGAGGACATTGACGAGGATGAGCTTGAGGAACTGGAAGAAAAACTGGAGATGGACTACCAGATCGGCGAAGATCTTAAGGAAAAGGTGACGACTCTTTGTATTCCTGTTACCTGATAGCTCATATGGCACAGATCATTCCTCGTGCCATTGACTACTTCACCGGCAAAGCTCTCGAGTACGATATGCTGGACGAGGACGACGAATTCGACGAGCTTGATGAGGATGATGACGACCAGTTCGATGACGATGTATGATTCTCCAACAATGCGGTGTTTGACCTGCAGACCTTAGCTCGCACCCTTGCAGGACTCTGACTCCGACAACGAACCCCCTGCAAGAAGGCGTGGTCCTCCAAAAGGTCGTGGGGGCTCTAGCGCAGGCACAGTAAACCCCGAAGAATGCAAAAACCAGTAGACCGGTGCGATCTGTCTCAGTAACCACAATACCACCTTTACGTCACGCCTGTCAGTGTACAACAATATCTTCGTACAAGTAAACTCATTCTGTCTCAAATCCCACACTTTTCTACACCTTCCACTTGCACAAAGAGTCTGATTTCTTTCCTGCATTTTGTTGTTCTTCTTTCCTGTCGTTTTCCATCCATTACGACTTGGTCGTTGCGTTACCTATCGAGCAATTCGCGTGCGTGTGCTCCACACTTTGTTTGACTTGGTCGAATTACTTAGGTCGTACTTAATTTGTTTTCGAATGGTCGGGTGTGCATTGACTGTCAGCTGCATGTAGTATTGTCTCGTAGAGTCCGGTAGTATCCCTGACTTCCACGGTGGATTGCAAAACGGTTCGATTATGTAAGCAAGTAGGAGCGGCGAGCTGGTTGCAACTTTTGGTTGGAAACACGATATGCTGGAGTCGATGGATGCGTTTTCAGAGTCCTGGTATGGTTGTCTGTTAGTCGATCTCGAATATACGATGCCGGGGTAGTTGTATGGGCACATTGGTCAACCGCGCGGGAAGAATCCAAGGAGATGCTTCACGTTATCTCGAAACTGTAACATCTTGTTCCCTCAAGATATTGAATAGGATTCGTGGTGCAACGCAAAGTATCTATAAGCACTTGTTTTCGAACGTGAAAATGTTGACATGTACATTATCACCGTGACGTAGCGACGAGGCTCGGAGTAGGACACACGAATGGAAGAGGGTGATTTATTTCAAGGTCGGCGTATATATGCACCGCGAGTCGGATGTGACATGACAATCAGATCGAAGCCGCACAGACGGCGTGAAAAACAAAATCGTACTCGTGTCCGCCCTGCGAGCCACGCTTTGATTGGGCCAGGGTAGGGTCTAATGCTTTGCATTGACAATTTAAAGGTTTCGCCGGCGAGTCGTGTCGCGTCCGAGATCGTGGACAGGAACCATAAAGATTAAACTTGTGATTCCGTTTCACCTTCCGGAATCATGCTGTCCCTAGGCTCCGTGGACCTGGTAGAAGGATGATACTGCGGCAGACAGGATCAGGGTTAGCTGGAGGTACAAAACAGGTCCTAGATGGTGACTCGCCGATTGACCACGTTTTCCTGGTTCAAGCCCAGATTGACCCAGGAGCTCGAGAGATAATACAGTGTTCACCACTGTATTGTTTCTTCGATTTGGAGAGGTATCTACTACCCCTCTCCGCGCATTCAATCTAAAAGGATCAGATATTTAACAGAGCAACTTGATCGAGATGATAACTGTACGCACGATGAGAGCATGGATATTGCATACACTGAACAACTTGATCAAACAATCTGACAATTTACTTGGAAAGACAAGCTCACTTTTACTTTGCACCTGCACGAAGCCGGCATAATCCATGGTCCCGGGCATTGCAAGAAACTGGGATACATATCAGCTGAAAGTATAGATAGAGACAACTGAAAGTGCAACAAACCGAGAAGATGACAAGGATGGCGAAGAGCCTTGGACAACGAATCAGACTACAGATCGATCAATGAAGCAAACCGGAAAAGCGCTCACGATGTCAATACACCGGTGTTGATCGTGTACAGGAGTAATCTATTGATAGCTCGATCTGTACTGCAGACGATGAGTGAGACCAGTGATAGCAAGCAAAAACGGTGATGCGAACTACCTCTTGATCCCGTTCCGTTGTTTGTGGAGATAGTAACACTGCGTTATGGCAATCAAGCTGTCTCCCAAGACGGCCATAGCCCATTCAAGGATAAGAGTGGGCTATTAGAAGAGGTACTCAGTTTGAGTAGCAAAATGTTCGAGGCACCTACCTGGACTATGCTGAAGAATTGCAAGGCTTGGGAATATTTGAAACTATTCGATCGCCTCAGTAGGCTCTTGGCAGAATTTTGGACGAGTTGAATTTTACCTAAGTGAGGCATTCGCGATCGCAATGACTGATGACTTGAAGCATGAGAAGAAAAATCATGGTAAGAAACAATCGAAGGCACCTGTGCGGACTGTGGATAGAGTGGCCTAGTCCCAATGTGTCACATTGAGTTTCTAGGGATCAGAGAGAGGCTACGTACGAGAGAGATGCATATCACAGCATGGTCGCTCACTTCACACTCCAGCCGTGAGGAAACCATGGAAGAAACCATTGAGACGGACAAATTTAGGCTTACGTTTCCAAATGCGCCATACAAAGAACCTGTATGATGCAGTGTCAACACTGTCCAGGTGAGTGATCATCGAGCGTACAGGTCAACCACACCAGCAACGAGAAACTGACAATAAACTGACAACTAGAATTTGGAACGGTTTATTTATATGCTCACCCCACAGATGTAGGCAGTCTAAATCACGGAAGAGACGGTAAGCATCGAAATCAGAGTTATGCGAGTAGTTTGATAACTCACGGCCATGGACCTAGCACGGTGGAACTTCACAAAGGTACACAGAAAGAGATGAGAGGCACTTACCAAACAATACGGCAAACTACTTCTGGTTCGTCGTGGTGCACGATCAGGTAATATTCTATAAAGTGGATCGAAAAGGCGGTATGCAGACTTTCCAGGACCCTGTGGAGGGTTCACAATCCATGCAGTCGACCTCGATCAATTCGTATCCAAGAGGAATGCTGAGCGTACCATATGCCCGCTACCTGCTCCGGGTCCTCTGAATGAGCGAATCCAGTTAAACCAGGTTCGTCAGGTCAAACTCACCAACCATTTGATAAACTTCCGATCCGAATTAGCGTAATTGCTGGCATAGTGAAAAGTCTGTACGCAGAAGACCCCGTAGAGTAGCATAGACATCAGCACTCCGAGAAATGGACTCTGCATCATCTTGATAACAAGGGATGGCATGACGGGCCCGTCTGAGGGGAGTAAACGGAATGGCCAACGAAATTCGTGGCTGTTATATCTGACACTTTAAGGAGATTCGGCTAGGTCCAAACAGAGCAGTAGTCTGATAGGAAGGGGGATCCTCGAAAAGGAAAGCAAGGTGAAACTGTAGTAATCAGTGGAATGATCGGCTGATCATCATGGTACGCAGATCTGCACTGGGCGAGCAGGAAGACCCCTTGGCGAGTAGTTGCTGACACCGGGCGGCGCTAAGGAAGAGATTAGCAATCAGCATATGCCCTTCGTGGACCGAGACAAGTTTTGCAATACGAGCAGAGCAAGTTCGAACGTCCAAACGTTCGTGTCCCTCTCCGACGACATGCAATTTGATCGCAACTTTTCGGAAGGGACTAGCACAGTAAGCAAGGGTACGACCTGCTCGCACGCGAAACAACGCCGTCGTCGTCACCAATCAAATTTTACTAGCTGATGATCAAAGTCATCCTGAGACACCAAAATAATATTGCGCCACAAGCTATCATGAAATCTGAAATGGCGACTCATCAGACTCCCTCCGAGTGACTAGCACTATGTCAGCACCTTCAGTTGGATGTGAGGTGCATACCCTCTGGTGGTCGTCGGTAGCAGCGTGAGCATTTCAAGATCCTCCCGCCATCACGTACGTGAGAGACGGCAATGCCCGACTCTGACTGTATTTTTCAAACTCAGACTATGACCTACCATAATGGAATAGGAACACTTCTACCCAAGTACGTGAACTTGAAAGGGACCTCAAGTTGTTGGTAGTGGAACTCCTCCATGCCCAGAACGTACTACAAAGTAACATTCCAATGTCTCGTACAGATAATATGTTGGTCCGTCTTTCTTTGATCAATCTTTGTTTGACACTCAAGTTAATGATCACCGCCGCATCTTCGCAGCTTCCCAGTGCTACCGATCCTGGTCCAAGCCGTCACCCCGTCACTTCTTTCAGTTCCCCGATAGCTCCGGAACAATCTCTTTTCACTCCCCCACCGCCTGCCAGGAGACGGACCCGAGTTTTCATCGATTATGTAGTCGCTCCTCCGTTACCCAAAGGATTGACAAAGGCGGATTACCAGCCAATGTCTCGCCAATCAGACATACATCCACCAGTTTCTCCTGTCACCAGCACGGTCAGATATTCCCCCGTTGCAGGATCCCCCGTCAAGCAGCCACCTTCTCCTTCGCTTCAGGGACAGAAGGGCAAAGAACGCGAGCGCGAGCGCGACGTAGTGTCTCCTCACGAAAGCCACTCGCTACACGCTCTCCCTGACCGGGCAGACGCGTCTTCCGACGCGCTCACCGACGCGTTTGACGGCCCCACAGAGATCCCTCTCGAAGACGAAGATACTTATCCCCTACTCACTTCTTTGGACCTCGCGACCAATTCGCGTTTTCAATTCGCTTACACGTGGCGAGGGAACGCATCAAGACTCCGGGAGGCTGAGCTCGACTGTGTGTTCAAGTTCAGACTACCCGAAAAAGATGGCCTTTGGGCTGACTCAGTTGATACCTCGTCATCTCCCATGCCCGGGACAGCTGGCTATGTCTCGATCAAACAGCTACGGCCGTGGAAATTGGCTCCGCCGCATTCGCCCCACGACAAGAGTACAAAGTATGTGTTGGATGAGCACGCCCGCCTTGAAGGTCCCACCGTCGATGCCGATGTTCCGTCACCGCCGGATAATGCCCTGCCTGTTCCAATCCCTGCCACTGATCCAACGCCTTCTACCGATCCAACGCCTTCTACTGATCCAACACCTTCTACTTCGGCCTTGTCGCCCGGTGTCTCGTCAACGGCCGTCGACACAGAGCTCGATATAAATCGATACTTTAATGGACTCAGTGACTCTCCGAGCAAGCATGATCCCTCTCGTCATCATGTCGCTCCAACACATACACCGCGCCCTCAGATTCAGATGAACACTCTCGGATTAGAATTCCCATCCTTCGAGCTCGACCCACAACTGGCAGCCACAGACAGCAACGAATCCTTCTTGGGAGTACCCCCAAGCCCCACCCCAACAGATACGGAGTCGTCTAGAGTTCCAGAACCGACCCCCTGTTCCCCCTTTGAATCTGCGAGCTACTTTCCAGCTTCGCCCGGTAACTTGTTTGCTGGCGACACCTTCACGGATGTCTGGTCGCTGGGAGAGGGCCTACAGCTAGACCGTGATGCATCTCCTGTTAATAACGTTCTACCCACCGTTTTTGGTACTATTGATCCCTCCCTTCTCGGTGCGGCACAACTTCAGACACCAGTCGCTGCACCACCGGTAGCACCCAAAGACCTACCTTCGAAGCGGCGATCGAAACTACCAGAACCGATTGTCTATGTTCGTCGATCCATGAATTCTTCGACCCTGCCTTTGGCATCGGGGAAACGACCGGTACAGATCAAATACCGCGATGCAGGTGGATCTCCCGCGACCTCTTTGGCTCAGACAGAGTCTAACGAGCCATTTTCTAACCATGCGGAGAACCCCATCGAATTGTTCACGAACGACACGAATAATTCCCCTCGAACAAAGCGATGTTCAGTACCATCGCTCAAGCTACGTGAATATCGCGGGTGTGGCTCTGATTCCGAATATATCCCCGAAACTTCCAATCCCAAGCCTAACCCCAAGCTCAACCGACCAAGTGTCGAGCACAGGGCATCCGTCGTCGATCGTGAAAGCAAGAAGGATGGAATAATAATGTCATCTTGTCATCAATGCCGGAATACGACCATTCGTCCCAAGATGTCGTGCTCTAACACTATCGAGGACCGTATATGTGGAAAACGATTCTGTAATCGATGCATTTTAAACCGGTCGGTTCATCCCATCCCATTCGTTCACCTGGCAGTTTTTCTCATTGACTTCCCTCTTTTGTTTTCTGTGCGGCATGTCATTCTCGTTTGTCCTCTGGGCGGGATGTAGATACCCCGACATCACCTTTGATCAACAGAGCGCGGGGTTCTTGTGCCCGGCCTGCACGAACACGTGCAATTGTTCGGTTTGTTCGAGGAACAGGGGCGAAGAATATATCTCGATGAGGCTCGGAGGATTTGCGGCTTCCATATTCAAAACCAAGGTGACGCTCGTGCGGGATGTCGGCGAACCACTTCACCGTCACAAGCCACCACCAACGCATGTGGACGAACGACGAAGCGCGAGTGAGACAACGACGCCAACACCCGAACCAACCGCGGTGTCACTCCCGTCTCAATTTTGGGCGCACGTGTACGGAATGGAAGGCGAGCGTGTGGGCAGCGCATTTATGACGCGTGAGCAAATGGAGCGTATGCAAGCGCGTGGGCCATCGCATCCACCTCCGTTTTCAATATCGCATCCACCAAAGAAAGCCCAGAAGTCCAGCCGACCTGAGAAAAAACGAGAGAAGATCAGAAGACCACGGGTGTTTGTGGGGCGGCCCCTTGCGTCGTGGAAGGTCCACAAGATGCACGACTTGGAACCGGGCGTGGACGTGGAGGCGAGATGGGGCGAGATCAAGAAACAAAGGGATGTCGCCTTTGATGGCCCTTTTTTTCCTTCCCGCCGACCCCGATGCTACATTGGGAACCCTGCGCCGCTACACGAGCCGTACGGGCGCATGCCGAGAATGACGAGCCCAACGCCGTATTCCTCGCGGGACTCTTCGCCTGAGCGCGACTCGGACCGTAGTGTCACACCGTTGTCCGAGTTGGAGGTGGACAATTGGCCACAGCCAGCTGTGGGGGAAGGTTGTTCGTGGGCACCACCAGGCGCGACCATGTGGGGGCCACTGCAAAATCTCGAGTCGCCACTTGGTCCGATGGGTGAAGCCGAGTTGGACGGGCGGCAGGGTCAAATCTCTGGTTCTTCGGGTTCTGGTTCTGGCACGGGCGAGGACGTGATGGATATGGGTTTGGGTATAGCTGTGGAGGGGACCGAGCCGAGGCCAGCGTCGACGCCGCCGGCGTTGTCCCAGGAGGATATGGCGAGGGCGATCAGTGCTGCGCTGGCGATGCTCACGGTCGATCCGGCCGCTTGAACTTTTTGGGGTTTGGTTTGTATCATCTTTTTCTGTTTGGAATCATGTCCTACACGAGTGTATATACTATGTGTGGCAGGGCTGCTTGGATTAAAGAGTACTTACAAGAAGACAAATTAAGTAATGGTCGACACTCTAATACTATCTCGTTGCATACTGGACAAGTGCTCGAATCTCGATCGCATTATCAAGATCGAATCAGATAAATGTCGTAGGCAAGTCATGAGAGGTACCCGGTTCCGGAAAAAAAAACACCCGAGCTTGGATCTTCCGGGTTCCGTGGGAGGTATCACATCTGGTCCAGAGTCTGGGTCCGACCGAGCTGAGGATCGGGGACATCAGGATCGTTCCACCCTACACTGAAAGAATCTGCAATTAAACTCAAATGTTCGTAGTTCTCAGTCACAAGGCGAGTCGATCGCTGTAAACCTTCAATGGCACCGAAAAAGCGGTCGACAGTCGTGATTCCGTTCGTTTGGGGGTAGTATTATTATGACTATAAACAAGTACACGGACGACCAAAAAAAGTCGGGTTTACGACAGTGTTATATACATCTGAGTGCATGTTTGCTGATGTGGATCACATCTGTATAACAGGGCGACGGTAAGGACGCGCACGGAACGCAAGTATTCGATATGAAACGTACGATCCAGACCCAGAAAGCCTCTAGCCAGTTCTTGGGAGGGGGGTCATCGTATCTGTTCCCACCCAACGAGTGGTTAATGCAACACTTTGACATCCAACAACGAAAGTGAACGTACGTCATTGCGTCGAATTCGGCAACGTTGGTGACAAAGTCCATCTCGGATGCACGAACGCTGCGCACGCGCATGACGAACTTTGCAGAGATGTAGAGGACGGGGAACAGCATGATCGGGAGGTAATTGGTCACGAAAGTCGCGGTGGACCAGTTACCTGTGACGAAGACTTCCCAGCCGCTGAACTAGAATTTTTTTGGAACAAGAAAGCGTATGACGGCAAGACAGATGAGACGTCAGTCGACATGATAACCACACGTGAAACGGACACGTACGATGAGTACGAAGGCGGATCCACAAACGCACCACCATGCCGCGAATGGCTGCACTCTGGTGTAGTATGGGAGCGTTCGCCTGTCGAAGCCCTGTACTTTCATACCCTTGTAGAACCTGAGATATGTCACGCCGATACCAAACCAAGTAACCAAGCCAGAGGTGGCGGTGAAGTTGGACAGCCAGGTAAAGACGATGCCGGAACTACTGCCGAGGGTCATATATGCCAGTAGTGCAAAGACAGTGCAAAATCCAAAGGCAACATAGGGCATCCCAGAGCGCGTTGTGCGACGGAATATCTTTGGAGCGCTGCCAGACACAGCCAGACCATCTGAGACGACGTGTTAGTCATGAATGAGGTCGTCAGAGACAAGGTGTGCATACATAGACTGCGCGACGCAAGGTAGAGGTCACTTGAACCGGCAGACCATGCGGCAGTTAGAATTGCAGCATTTATAATCTTTGAGGGGTTCAGCATTCAAGACGCGACTGAATTCACCGATTTCCAACGCACCGAAGGCAAGACCTTGATACCAGCCTCATTGAAAGCGATCACGAAAGGCGAAGCGGAGGCAGTGCTTGAGTTGAGGTTAAGCAACGCGTTGTCGGAGGGGACAAGCAGACCAATAACGAAGACGCCTCCAATGTAGAATACCAAAACACGGAAGAAAACTCTTCTGATTGCCTTAGGAATGTTTCGGCGGGGATTCTTTGCTTCACCAGCTGCTATCTTACGAAAAGTGAGAAAGGTCGGAGGGGATATGACGAGAAAACGAACCGCTACTGCTTCAGTGCCAAGATACGAGAATGCAGCTTGGACAGCGACGCTGCATGTGCCGAGGAAGTGACCTTTGGGACCAGTGAACCCATCGAAGTCAGTGAACGGTCCGGGATTCTTCCAGTATCGGAAGCCAATACGATCGTGCGTTGGGCCTCCACCCAAGTCGACAACAATGCCGAGAATGATCATTCCTGTAATTGTCGTGACTTTGATTGAGCTGAAAACATATTCGTAAGCCAGAAAAGAGATAGACGTCTGGTGCCGGGATGCACCTAAACCAGAATTCTGCCTCTCCATATGCACCTGGGGCACTGTCAGGAGAAAATGATAATTTTGGAGAGAAGGTACTCACCGACGCCGAGACCATTGATGCCAATGGCAACAACCAAGCAAACAGTAATCCACACGCCAGGGTTGGTAGTCGAGTCCCAGAAACTGATGATAGTTGCCGCTGCAGACAGCTCGGCTGGAAAACAGTTAGTACAAGTATGCTTACAGCTGACGGTACGGACCAGGGAGGGTCAGCTGCGCAACATGAGTGAGTGAGAGTGCCAGACTTAACGGTGAGCTCATCTTACCGTCCATGAGTACCAATAATTCCAGCCGGTTGCAAAGGCAAAGGCAGGATCAATAAATCGTTCAGCGAGTTTGATGAAACCGCCAGGGAGAGGTAGGAAAGCCACCATTTCACCGAGGGAGAGCTTGGGGAAGCGATGAGCCAATGTGTGTCTGAAACGGAAGAAACAGAGACCATAGTGCCAAAACATATCGAACCAATGAATAGGTAGCCCAAGAGAATACCGACTGGACCACCATTCCTGAGGGAGCTTGCTGTCCCGAGGAAAAGGCCGGTACCAATGACACCACCGATACTGGAAACAAGGGTCAGCTGGTGCGGGAGAGTAAGCAAGATGTGTACCTGATCATGGCGACATGACGGTTTTTGAGATTGCGATGGAGATCGGTATGAGGCGCGTGCAACGCAGCTTGGCCTTCGGCAGACGCGGCGTCGGCGTCGTAGGTAATCTTTTTCTCGTTGCTACCTTCGTCGGAGGCCATGGTAGGTGCAAGAATGCGAAAGGAGAGAAGCCCCAAGTTATTATGAGGAAGTAATACCGGCTGACGTGGGACATCATGAACTTTTGCATGTGATGAGGTGCAGATAAGGTGCAAATAGTGCCTGGAGAGCGGGATAAGACTGTTGGCCACACACGACCAGGTTTTCTCATGATCAGCTCCGCGAACGAGACTGAAAATTGGTTCCGAGTGTTCGTCATGGAGCCTAGGACATCCTCCGAGCTCAACAGGTGCCACCTGACCTGACAACGGACACCAACGATATCTGTTGAGATGAACCGGAGGAACTCACCGGGCGGTGTATTCACCCTATCAAGTAAGGTCCGCATGGATGTAAAATTGGCCGGCTGAGTCTATATTGCCATAGCTGTGGCTCGCCGCTCCCTTTGAACAAGGCCACCATCACCGTAAAGGCACAAGGGCCAACTTCCCAAAATACCGTTTGCCACTCCAAAGTTACCATTTGCTCTTTCCATTTAGACAAGTCTTCCATCTAGTTATGCTGGACCGGTCAATGGACTGCGGGATGCAATTTCCAAAGTCTACTACAGTAACTTGACATCCATGATATTAAGGACTGAGCGCTGAGCGGCGTGCCTGTATGGCTTAGATTGTTGCTGAAATGTCGGGCCATCATATCAACGCTCCTGTGCCGCAGTTTGTTTTGTCACCTTGCTTTTTTTCACATGCTAACTGATGCCAACTACAACTTCTAGTTGAAGGTATCCGCCCACTTCTCCTCGTTCCCTGTGCCCCTCATACGGTCAAATAGCTCTCCTGCGCAACGCCGGGCCCGTCAGTAGACCCTGCTGTCCCTCACATGATTAATAGTCCAGCAACCTGAACGGAGTCTCGCTCGACTCCACGGGGAATAGCATCAGTCATACAAACCATCGAGACACTATACCGGATGAAGACCAATTAAGGGCATGCACCCAGTTGGAGTGGAAATCATCAAGCTAGTTCTAGAATCCAGAAATCGATATGTTGAACCCATAGTAAGGTCTGTATTCATCATTCTTTAGTTGTAGGAGCTGCATTCAAACTATCCATCGCAATAGCGAGCCGCAGGACTCGACACATTGAGCCCGAACGGAACCCCTAATTCTTCAACTCTAGTTATTTAAGACATTATCATTGCCCTTTACCGGTTATGATCCGAGTCTGTCAGTCAGAAGACTTCATGTAGTTTCTGATGAAAAGGTGATGCCAATGGACTGGATTTGATTGTTGGGCGGCGTAACTAAAAAGGAATGGTCATAGTGAGGCTTTCGACACCCTGACTGAGCCAGGATATCATTGTTCCGTCGGATTGGGTTGTGGAAGTTTGATTGTTGAGGTACTTGGTGATGAGTTGAGAAACCACAGCGTTAGAGGCTGCGGTTTTCCGCTCGAATTCACACAGTCACTGCTTTCTCTGGACGATTGAAACAGACACCTAAACAAGCAATCTTGACGGCGTTTGATCTCATCCGATAGCACACCTCCGCTTTCTCGAAAATGGCCTCCGGCGCTGTGTCCATCCTGCGTGATGTCGACGTCTACATGTTTGACCTGTTCGGCACCACTGTTGACTGGTTCACTGCGATCAAACGTGAAATTGCTCGCAGAAGCAACGGAGCACTTCCTCTAGGTGCGTCCCAGTGGGAATTTGGAATGGTATATCCTTAAATTCCAAGTGCACTCACGCCCATCCAATCAATCACTCTTTTCACATTCCACGATATCCCTGACGGCGCGTAATGACTGGCAGACGACGCCGTCGAATTTACGCGCGAGTGGCGACAAGGCTACTACACACACGTGTAAGTCGTCTCCTCGGACTCAACTACACATAGTCACTAGCATGTTCTCGGGGCATACCAATAAACGCTGACACGTCCGAACGACTGTTTGTCCATCGACCTCAGTCGTGACGTGAATGCAGGAGGGGAGGGCAGTCTGAACGTCGACATCGCCCATCGAAATGTACGCGTCGCGGCACCGTCTGCGGCTTTGGGACTCTTACGCAACCCCTTTCCGTGCTCTAACGTTGAATGCCAGATACTCGACGAGATGCTCGCGTCTCCCCGTTGGTCACATCTGGCGACCGTATGGGACGAACCCGCACGCAATGAATTGGTACAACTGTGGCACAACCTAGACGGTAAAGTCCTTTATCAGTATCGGAAACGTATGCCCACGCCCTTCATCTCTGGTATTCCATGATAGTGTATGAGGATACCATCCCGGGGCTCACCGAGCTCGCCAAATCAGCCATCATAGTCACCCTTTCGAATGGTAACTACAGACTGCTGGTGGATACGGTGAGTAGCTGACTATGAGGGTTCAATTATGGCATAGATTTGACTGGGGCCCGGGCGATCATCATGTAGGCAAAGAATAAGCAACTTCCTTGGGACGGCATCATGTCAACTGAGTTCTTTGGGGTGTACAAACCGTACGTCCGGTCCTCTTGGAATCTGATACGAGGTTACACTCTCTTGAATGATGGTCGCACAGGAACAAACAAGCGTACCTTCTCGCATCGTACCATCTTGGCGTTCCACCGGAACGTATTGCGATGGTCGCCGCACACAAATGGGATCTCGAAGGGGCCGCACGAGCGGGGCTCAAGACCGTCTATGTGCCGCGCCCCGCAGAAGATACTCAGGAGATCAGAGAAAATGTGCGTAGCAAGGTAGAAGGAGGGGACGTGGACCTGGTGGTAAAGGACTTCAAAGAGTTGGCCACGCTTGCGGTGAAAGCGAGTAAATAGGGACTGGGACTCGGACTGTATAGCCTATGCGCCACATCAAGATGAGTCGCATGTAGTGTTCTGTGGCATGAGAGCTCTCCTACACGCCTCTCTGTCGTTATCGATATCTCAGATCGCCGACCTCTGTGGAGATCACACTTGAGCCGCAACCGATAGACCAACCTCTCTCCGAGGGCCACGTCCGCAGGAGGCTTATCGTCGGAACGCTGTCGACAAGGCGAGAGATAAGCACGTTTTCAAGAAAACCATTACGAAGTCGCGTCTTTCTCGATAGTCGGTCAACGTCAGCCATCGTCACCCCAGTAGTATGTATGTGCGAATCCTTGTTGCACGTTGGAATTTGCCAATATTTCATGACATGGACATGACAAAATTCTCCGGCACTCACGATAATGTACGATCGTAATGGAAAAGGTTGTATCGATTCGGCCGTGCCATTTCCAGGTCTGGTTGGTGAAGGAAACATCTACTGATCTTTTAGCATTCACTGATGCCCCGCACTGATCCAATGAAGTAGGGATATGCATTTCACAAATACATTTTGTTTCTGTTATATCTCGCAGAACCGTTACGATAGCCACACCACTCTCTTGAAGGACATTCAGCAAACGCGCATGACTTCTACCTCGGGATGCGCAAATCACATCTAAATAAACGGTAAGAAGTCTCACAAGCCAAAGGTTTAGTAAGATATGCACCATCCACTGCCAGGCTTTCTCCATAAAGTTCTTGGGAGGTGGTTCGTCCCATCTGCTCACACAGACACGACGTTAGTCACCTTGGCACGCCGTTTGACAACAAGAAGTGGGGATCTCACGTCATTGCATCGAACTCGGCAACATTGCTGACAAAGTCCATGTCGGATGCTTTGATGGTGCGCGAACCCATAACGAACTTGGCAGAAAAGTAGAGGATGGGGAAAAAAAAGATGGGGGTATAGTCGGTCACAAACGTGGCAGTAGACCAGTTGCCCTTGAGGAAGACTTCCCAAGCGCTGAACTGCAGGGCCAGGGCATCCACAGAGGATGAAACGTGAGGGAAAACGTCAGTCGACATAACCACTCAATTAGAAGAACCGAAGACGCGCACAAAGAGCAAGAGGCCTGTCCCGGCGACGGACCACCAACCCGCAAATGGTTGTAACCTGGGGGCGAATGGGAGGGTCCTTCTATTGATTCCCTGTGCTTTCATGCCTTGGTAGAACCTGAGATACGTCAATCCGATACAGAACCAGGTAATCAGGCCGGTGGAGGCGGAGAAGTTGGACAGCCAAGTAAAGGCGACGCCAGAACCGGCTCCGAGCGTCATAAATGCCAGTAATCCGAAGCAAGAGCAAAATCCAACAGCAACATATGGCAGCCCATTCCCTGTTGTGCGACTGAAGATTTTTGGAGCGCTGCCAGAGATAGCAAGACTGTCTAGAGGATGTGTTGGTTATGGATATGATCATCGAAAAGAGTCTGCATACATAAAGTTCGGGATGTGATGTAGAGATCACTCGAACTAGCAGACCACGCAGAAGTTAAAATGGCGCCGTTGATGATCTTGAAGGAGTATTAGCTTCTAGATAAAATAAAACCCTCTAATTTCTGAACGTACCGAAGGCAAAACCTTGATTCCGGCTTGAGTGAAGGCAATAACAAAGGGCGAAGCAGAGGCATTGTGAGAGTTGAGGTTGAGCAACGGGTGGTTGGAAGGGACGAGAAGACCAATAACGAAAACACCCCCAATGTAAAACAGCAGGATTCGATAGAATACCCTCTTGATTGCCTTTGGGATGTTCCTGCGAGGATTCTTCGCTTCAGCGGCTGTTATCTGGTGAGACGTAAGGAAGAGAAAGAGCAAATAGGGTAACATAAATACAAACCGCCACTGTTTCAGTGCCGAGATACGAAAATGCAGCGGAGATGGTGACACTGCAGGTGCCGAGGAAGTGACCTTTTGGACCACCGAACCCATAGTAGTCCGTGAATGGTCCCGGATCTTTCCAATAACGGAAACCGATACGATCGTGCTTCGGACCTCCACCTAAATCAACAATGATACCGAGAATAATCATTCCTGTTATTGTTATGACTTTGATGGAGCTGGAAACGTGTTCATGAGCGAGGAAAAAGATAGAAGTTTGATGTTCAAATTCACCTGAACCAAAATTCGGCTTCTCCATATGCACCTGTAGCATTGTCAGAAAAAGAAGAAAAAGAATTCAGAGAAAATGCTCGCCGACGCCAAGGCCATTAATCATGATGGCAACGCCCAAACACATGGCAATCCAGACGGCAGGACTGGTTTCTTTGTCCCAGTACTTGATGATAGCCGATGCTGCAGATAATTCGGCTGGAAGACATTTAGCATAATATAGGGCCTGGCATAATAGAATGTACGGACCAGGAAGGGTCATCTATGTCGCAGAAATTAGTAAGAGTACTAGAATCATGACTGAACTGTCAATTCACCGCGCCTCCATACAAATAATTCCAGCCAATGGCAAATCCAAGGGCAGGATCAACAAACCTCTCAGCGAGTTTGACGAAACCACCAGCGACAGGAAGGAAAGCCACCATTTCACCGAGAGAGAGCTGTAATGGAGCGGGGCGTGAGATGATATGTTCCCAAAATCAATGAACACAATGAGAGACCATAGTAGTAAAACATATCGATCCAACGAAGAGGTAGCCCAAGAGAATTCCAACGGGGCCACCGTTTCTCAGTGAGCTTGCTGTTCCGAGGAAGAGGCCGGTACCGATGACACCACCAATACTGGAAGCAAGGGTTAGCTGAAGTGATGATGTGTCAAGTTTAACTTGATATGTACCTGATCATGGCAATATGGCGGTTTTTCAGACTACGGTGGAGGCTAGTGGAAGCCTCGGGGGCGGGCTCTTGGCCCTCCACGGACTTCACGTCCACGTCATAGACAACTTTCTTCTCATCGCCAAGATCAGAGTCAGATGACATGATGAACGAATTCTGAGAACGAGAAAATGAAGCGCCTCCGAGGGCCTTTTATGCGGCTTTGTGAGATCGGCGCTCCGAAATCAGGCAACGTAACCTCCGTACAACCCGCATAGCAATTCCTAGACCTGCCGTGCCCGACAGGTCTTTTTGATTTCGACGTGTGCTGATCTGAGCCCAGAGCTCCCATCACTTGACCCCCTACTACCTTTTCATTCTTATATCAGAACCATCGTATCAACCCACGAAACACTTTCGGCAGAGGATCGCGCCGGTTTAAAATGCTAGGCACGCCAGTCGTTATTTTGGTCAAGTCAAGCTAGCGTTTTTTCACTCACCAACACCACGCCAGCACGTATCTTGAGGATGCCAGGCTGCTGACCGTAAAAATTGCAGAGTCGATAATACCCGACCGAACAGATATCACAGGGAGAATGACATACAAGGATGCACCGGTTTCGTCCCAAATTGCCGACAGGAGCTTCCGTATCCTTCGAAAACGTCCAACCTGCCACCGCTTTGATATGATGATCACGATGATCAACTGAATAGCAGGTCGCACGACATTATTCTGCGAACCACATTTGCCACTCCCAGTGCAAACCCCGTCATCCATCAACGCGGCGGGCCGCATCACGCATCAAAACAATCGATCTACGCCATGCCAACTGCCCCGACGGAAAGCAGCAGCGCGTGCGCCTCCCGGGCCGACCAAAGGTGCGCGCCGTCGGGACAGGTCTTGGCTTCGCTAGTGGTTCGATCAGCTAAATCAAGTCAGAAGATTGACAACTGGTACATATCTCTGTCCGAGTGCCATATCCGAGTCACCGCCGACGTAAAAAAGTCGGTGATCTCGATCAGCAATCGTGTTCGGCGTGTGCAGCGGTCCGACTTGGGTCCGCCATTCAGTTCACCGTGATATGCCCCGCGGATGCCGGACTTCCACGGTTTGTCGAGGACACCCGTCAGACCCAGTTCCCGGGAGACCATGGATAATGGTACCAGAGAAAAAATAACTGTACGGAGTGAGACTACAGGTAACAATACGACTCGGAAATAAGGTAGCTCACCTTCATGGTTGATGTAAAAGTCGGAGGAAAACTCGCGGAGGGACGCGCGTCAGTGGCGGGACGATCATATCTAAAACAGGAAAACAGATCTGCCAAGACTGCTCCAACGGAGGGCATCCAACGGAGAATCCTTGCGGACAAGTGATCAATATGTTTCCGAATAGCCGCGATGTTCGGTGAACCGGTTTCTACCACAGTGCAAAAATTGACAAAAAACTGCCACGGAATAACCCTCTCAGAGGACGGATCGTGCAGGAACCACGCAATGAGATACTTCTTTCCACGTCAATCAAGGCCGTACAGAGATATACTAGATAGCAACCATCAGTACAGGCGAAGTCCCGAGGCGTACATACTTCGGAGCACTGCCGACATGGAAATCATGCACGCCTGAAACGATCTAGAGCAGACGGTTTCTTTGGTTGTATCTCCCCCTTTTCGATCGCTTTCGCGATCCGCCCCTCTTCCCTTTGCTTCTCCAACTTGGCACGTATGGCAACCTGGAAATGGACACGTATGAATAAGGGGAATAAAAAAAAAGGGGGCCACCATACGAACCGCAGTGGGATCGATGACGTTCTTGCGCTGCTTCCTCAGATAACTGATCACCACCGTCCTAACATGAACTCGAGTAGGGAATACGATACAGCTCGACGCACCGTTTCAAACTCTTTCCCTTGCCACGCATCTTTCTCTTCTCCCGCTCTTCCTTTGATTGTTTCTTGCTGCCACCGTCGTCGGCGTCATCTTCGGCACAAATACCACCGTCGAGCTCTGTGTCATCTGCTTTTCCTTGTACACGCAGCCGCTCCAAGCGCGGAAGACGTGAAAAGGGTATGTCATGTTTGTCGTTCACCGCCGTCGTCAGCTTCGTAGGAGGTGCTAATGACCCAACAAAGTCTGGATCCAGAGAGATCATATCTGGTTGGATCTGAGGTGGGGTTCAAGGTTAGCACGGAAATCGAGGCTCCTGCAACTAGTGATAGCTGACCTTATCCAAGAGACCTTTGACCTCACGTTCCTGTCTCCGCTTCTTGTCTTCGAAAGGATCGGCTTCGCTACTATCAAAGTGTGGCTCTCCAGATCCCGGTACGAGAAGGCTGGAAAGACCAGCGTTGTGCCCGACCATAAGGATATCTTGGAACGGACAAAACCTCACAGACATGAGTGGTCGGTGGGGTATCGAATGCGTGAGATAAAGTGGAGGGGCGACTTTAGCAGAGAACGGGGCCTGTATGGACGGTTTCGTATACACCTGCGAATAATAAATAAGCCTTGACGAGTCTCTTTGAAGGAAGGAAAGGAGGACAAACGTTGACGCTCCCACCGGTGGCAACTGCCAGTCCGCCTTTAGCACTCCACTCCAGCTCGGCACCACCACCTCTCGTAGTCCATTCTCTCACAACACCTTTCCAATTTCGACAATCCCAGACTTTGACCGTTCCATCTGCACCAGAAGAAGCCATATACCGTCCTCCGGTACTAGGATCAACACTGAGACCCACAACAGGGCCGAGGTGGGCCAGAAGCTGGACTGCGGGATGGGGTAGGTTCGGAGTCCACAGTGATACCACGCCGTTTTGGTGGCCAAGATGGATGACGGCGCTATGTCGATTTTGCGTCATGGTACGGCAAGCGCCAGCTTTGGTCCGGTGTTCTGCTACGATCGAACCAGTGGAAGTGTCTTGATATTTCAGGTAGCCAGGGTTTCCCTGTTAGAAAGCGTTCGGAGAGGACCAAGATCACAATCAACGAACATACGACGCTAGCAAGTAACCAATGATAGGGAAGAAATTCTAGTCGTGTGGGTTCGATATGAGACTTCAGTCTGTGCAACTCGACACCG
>JBBPOJ010000054.1:0-53908 GCA_038091395.1 Leccinum rimulosum
TTATTGCAGAATTTGTATATTGATCATCCACAACAAACATTTAGTCTTGGTCATCTAGACAAGGTGTATAAAAAAGGATCAAATCCAACTGCATGCTGTTCAAGGTAATTTTATTGCAGAATTTGTATATTGATCATCCACAACAAACATTTAGTCTTGGTCATCTAGACAAGGTGTATAAAAAAGGATCAAATCCAACTGCATGCTGTTCAAGGTAATTTTATTGCAGAATTTGTACATTGATCATCCACATCATATATTTAGTCCTTGTCATCTAGGCAAGGTGTTTGAACACAGAACAAGTCGAGCTGGATGATGTTAATGATAATCTATTCAAGTTGTCCTGACCTGGTACGTGTGTTCAAGTTGATCATTCATGTCAAAAATTCGGACTCAGCCGTCAACACCTTAAATTATGATGCCGCCCTTAAGGCAGATAATTCCCACAGCAAACTGGCACGCACGATGGACCCGCTCGTTGTACGTCTCCCTTTGTTACCTTCCCCACTCATGCCCGCCCTTTACTTCTCTCAACTTGGTCGAATATTGGTGCTGATGCTCATTGCGCGTCCTCCTTGAATGCATCTCCCACTGGTACCGGCCCTTCAGTCCTCCCAACTGGGTCGAAGCATCGGCACTGTGGTTCATCACTTAAGTTTATTCTAGGCTTTACCGTAAGTAGATATTTGATTTTCCTGATCTCGAGCACCAGTTAGACTGTCGACTACAATAGGTTAGAATTGTGTTCATGGTGGAACATTGCTGCCTCTTCTTCGCACTCCTGCTACTCTCGCTCACTCACATCCCAATGCCGCTCTGTGGCTTTGCATGCCATTTCCAAAATACCGATATGTTGTATCACCATACGCTTAATGTTACAGGTGAAAATTCTTGTGACAACGGTGTCGCTGTGTCTTTGTTGTCCGTTTGCTTCCCCACTATATTATATTATCATGGCTCTTCACTGCCCGTTGGAATGTCTCCCATTTGTCGAGCACGCGCGAAAATTGTCACGTTGGAATTGTACGGCGAAACTGGGACCGCGGAGGTGATGTTCAAAAACAAAGATTACATTCGACGGATCTATAAGAATATATATCGAACGCGGCAGAATCTACCCAATCTAACGGTGTGGTAGCTTCATACAACCTCGATCCCCCCCCCTCTGTCCCTCATCTCGGTACGCTTTTGACGGATTCTGGACAAGGCACTGTTCTTCGAAGGCAGACGCTCAACGTCAGCATACAAAGGGAACACCTGGCTGTTGATGTCTTCGGGGCCTGCTACAGCAAAAAGAGGGGATAACATACCGATTCCACCAAACGATGAGCTGATCCACCTCGTCTTTCTCTTCCGGATCGTCGAGTAGTTCGAGAATAGTGTTGTAAAAGCGTTCAGAGTCGGTTGTTAAGTCCGTCCGAGAAAAAACTTGGGTAGAACTTAGTGCAAACCGAACCTAGGGAAATGCACTGCTTAGTAGACACTCGTAATCTCATGAACGTGGCAAACCTGGGTTGCAATATATGCAATGGATGCCTTCGTGACAGATCGCATTCCATGGATGCGAGCGTTCCCAGATCGCGTGGCCTTGGGCTGCTGCTCGACCGAACTTGGCGAGGTAAATATGTGTTTAAATGCCTATTGAACAACCAATTAACACCCTTCCATCATTTGGGGAAGATTACTGGGCTCACCGACACGAGCAAGCCACTCCGTAGCAAGCCATTCCACGGATCTTCGGGATTGTATGCGTAGTTCGCATACAATAGTACTGGCCACTGGTCGCCTGAAACCTGTATCTGACCGTTGACCAGTTTCATCCTCGTCCTGGATGTTCATACGTCGCTCGAATCACAGTACAGAACAATTCAAATACGTACTCGGAGTTTGCCCAGTCGAGGCCAGCTGGGCACAAAAGTGCTCCAGTGCGTTCGTGATTGAAGCCACGACCGCATTTGACATTCCGAGGAATGTGAGGGTTCAAAGATTGGCCTTTGGGGGTGATCCAGTCGATGACTGCACTCTTCATACCCTTGGTGTCGTCTGCTCTTGCACCATTTACACCTTTCTGAACCTGCTCAAAGAGGCTAGTAAGTGAACGCAGACGAGGGAGATATATAGGGATCACAGTTACCAAGTCTGCAATGATAACCACTTCATCCTCGCATGCGTCCATAAGTCGCGCTTCTAACCGGGGCACCATCCGCAGTAGCTCGCGGAATACTAAGTACTCCTTTCGTTCCCTGTTTGAGAGATAAGGCACGAAATATTTTCCCGACGAGCCTCGATTACCTACATCGCGGTTGCGGACTCGAGGTCAGCAGCGTCGCTACCCATGGTGATGAGTCCATTCATAAGAAGACTCTGCAGATTGCAGAATGCGTGAACGGCGCGACCGAAGTGTCGACCGTGATGGACCAAGGGGTCTTGAGTAGTTCTGTCAGACATGATAAGTTTATTCACATCCGATACAAACGCTATTACGAACGGCTTTTTTCTTGGTCCCAACTGCAAGGCGCTGGAGGCCGCGCGCTTCTTGCGCGTGGAGGCATCTGAAACAGAAGGATCAGAGTCACTGGCACTCGCCATTTGATGAAGAAAGGAATGAACACTTGAAGAGGGGGGGGGAAACAAGAGATGCTGGGGTTCAGTCAACAGATGAACGCCTTTTTATATTAGAACAGGGGGCGGTGGCCAAGGGACTAGCTGGATAGGAATTTATCGGACGTTCAAAAATCGCTCCAGCCGATCGGATGTGGAACAAAGTACTGCAGTAACCGAGAGCTCTAGGCAAATAAAGTGATCGGAGATTCAAGAAAAGCTGTAACCGATCGGATCTGCGACTTACTATTAGCCCCTAGAGGTACGCTGGGAAAACGATGACAGAGGATCCACAGCCGATCGGTTGACAAGATAACTTGCAGTTCGTTGGACATGCCAGTAGAATAAAGATATCATGTAATATTCAAGACGCCACCTTGTCCATTTTCCACTGCCCTGCCTGAAGTATTTTGACGAAGTGAGTCCAAATGTCCTGATCCCGCCATCTCCTCGAATTCGATGTTTCCAGTCATGGTTTTGCTTGTGATAGACGAAGCCAGAGGAGGAAACACTGAAACAAGTACCGGTAACACAAGTACCGGTAACACAAGTTAGTTACTTCATCCGGCTGAATGATACGACATGTAGTCTAACTCACTTCTTAGCCCGTGAACCAAGTAGAAAACATATCCGAGTCGATGATGTCAACATTAAGGACTCCGAGTCCACGCGCCGTATTCAGCCAGGCGAAAGCGTGGGGGTGAAGAAAAGCAAGCCTGAGATATACGACATTCGGGACGAGCTCATGCGCGAGATGAGAGCTCTCAAAGAGGATGTGTCGAGAATCTGCGGAGACAAAGCCTCGGTAGTAACTACTATTTGCGGAGACACGGCCTTGGCAGTAGCCACTGGACTTGGTCGAAACCGTGGCAGTCGACAGTGTAGCTTATGCTGCCCCCGGGTCCACAACAGATTTCTCCAGAAATCTGATCCTGACCAGGGCTCAGAATTTCCCGGGATCCTGTGACCATCAAATCATGTTACTTGAGTAGAATCGTTATACAATTTATCACGAACCCTTCTTCGACTAAGAGAGAACATTAACAACACAAGACTGGGCAAATCACCCGAAGATGATTCAGTCAAAAAATTCACGAACACTGCAACCGGAACGACGGTCAGTGTTGGTGTAGGTTCGATAGGCCTGGCGTGGATGCCGTGTAAGCGATGTGCCGAAGAGGAAGGGGGAGTGGTTGAGTGAATGCAATGAACGATTGCAGATATCGACGCCGTGTCCGCAAGCGTTCGAGTCAACGCCCATTGCAGGCTGGGGAAATCTTTTACCTCGATTGCTTTCACCTCTTCCGCAAACTTGATACTAATCTCAATTAAGTCGTCTTCCCCCGGGATAGCGAGATTTTAAACAATATGAGCGTACCACAGAACCTGGGCTCTTGAAAGTTTTTGTGCAGGTCTGGCTTCATACATTCTACGAAAAATTGACACAAGTTGCCCAACATCCCTGATTTCCCTTACGACCTCGGATTGTAAATCTCTCCTTTCCTGTGGCGAAATCAAGCACTGCTACACATGAGGCGAATGCACACACTGACTTTCAAGGAATCAACGAAGATACTACGTTTGCGGAATAGCCTTCACAGCGCAGCGCAGCAACCACGAAAGACTAGCCTTCGTGTTCCTTTGATGTGCGTATTGACGTACGTGTACTTCGAATGAACTTGAAGAAGGCGTCCATCACTCATTCCTTCGTTTGGCTTGATTCGATATCTCTCTCGGCACTAGCGGATTTCCTTTTTTTTTTTTGTTTGTTGTAGTACTTTGGCGATGACAATGCAAACGCGAGCTAGCACGACAACGCAGAATACCCGGGTCCTGCGCGTACCTTTACTCGACGACAGAACGCGCAGTTTCTGCTTGTCGAAAAGCAAGGAAGTCGACGGGAAGCATAGCCTAGTAATCATGTTTGTGCGAGGGCGGATCGAGTGAGTTACTGCGTCAGTGGACCCGCCACGGGGTCCACAGAGAGCAGTAAACTCGAAGTGCACCGCTATCGAGCGAGTAAGCAACTGCATTGGTGGACCCGACAGGATTCCAACTCACTTGAAACGCCGTGCCTTTTCGGACGGGCTCGTCATCCATCGCGGGATATCCAGAGAGCCAGAGTGCATTCGCTATCGAGCCCAGATAGTCCTTGACGCTCGCCCTCCGGAAACCGAAGCACGATGCAGGTTAACGTCCATACTGGGCACTAAGCAGATAACATACCTACTACCTAACTTAGGCCCCGTCCAACACCATACCAAGGGCCATCAGTCCCAAGAGTACACCATTTCGGATCTGAATATTTGCGTCCGTCATCTCCTCGATTGAGATTTGGGCAAGGTAAGTAGAGTGGGAGCGAGAGAGAATGTTCTCATAGTAGTTCAGATTTTGCGTCATGGTAATCAAGTGGTCCTGTCACTTTGTCGAGTTAGCGGTCAAAAAAAAAACCCTTGGATTTTAATTGTGTTATCATCATTCCGGTCGTACCTCCGAGTCGGCTTTAATGTACGAGTCTACAAAGAATAATCAAGATTTCCCTCGCTAGGATTCTGCACTGAGTATACCAATAGCATCTCTGATGCAAAGACCGTACAACTGAGCTTTCGCAAGGCAACTTCACGCCTCGGGCTTGTTCACCTTGTTAGCAAGATCCAGACCGCGATCGCTTGACACGATGTGCTCCACCAACAAGCTGGTGGCAAGACAGTGGCGACAATCTATATACCATAAGCATCCGACGCATGTAACCCAACATGTGGACCGACCTGGTCAATAAATGTCCTTGGATGCACGTTGTCGTTAACGAGGACTTGTGCCCAGAGTTCTGGCTGGCGACGCTTCACGAGACAGCAAGCCTATTGTTTGAACATGGAATTATCGTTCGTAATTCGTCACAGAAGCCTTTTGCATAGCTATGTACGCCTAATAAAGATCTCGTGACGAGGGGTTCATACAGCTGTGGCAATCGTTCATAAGATGCTTACAAGGCCTGGTCGACAAACTTACGTTGTTCCCCTTCAGGAATGCTTCGGGATGGCTATTTCTGTCGATCAAAATCTTGGCCGTTGTGTTAAACACAGCAAAGTCTTGAAATCCGGACTGTACACGGGCCTCCAGCCAGGAGACAACGACATGTTGTCGGGGCGTGGTGTTTCCAGCGCGCCACGCCGTCATTCGTAGCGTGGAGAGGGGAGGAGGTGCGTGGGTGTGTGCATGGTGTCGAGAGCGGGGAGGAGGGTGAAGAAGTGGGTGAGGGTGAGAGTGCGTGGCGCTCGACGCGCCGTCGTCATCGTCGTGAATGACAACGTGCCGAGGTGTTGTCGCGTGTCGTGTCGCGCTGGGTTGTTGCGCGAGGGAGGGAGGAGGGTGAGAATAGTGAGGACGAGGACGAGACGTGCTCACCGTGTCGTCGTTGGATGCGTTGTCGTCCCCATCAAGTCGAGGTATTGTCGTCGTCGTCGCGCGTACGGGGGTTGATGTCGTTGCTGGGCCTGTTGCACGAGCGAGGCAGGAGGGTGAGAAGGTGAAGACGACGACGACGCGTGCTTACTCACCGTCACCGCCCTCCATCGTTGTCGTGTCGACGCGCGTATCATTGTGCGTCGACGTGTTGTTGATGTGTCCTGCTGCGTGACCGAGGGAGGAGGGTGAGAGGTGAAGACTCGGACGTGGTGTGCTCACCGTCTCGTCGGAGGTGTTTCTGTTGTTGTCGCGCGTGTGGACGGTAGTAAGTGTCCGTCGTGCCTCGTAAACGAGTTCATCTATTGGGGAATTCGCCTGTCACGGAAGCCAAGAGTCCCTTGATGTTTTTCTCATCACAATCGACATCGAGTAATCCGCCGATGACCTGGGGGGAGTTCCTGACGGAATTGACATACTACGATGAACTTCGTAAGACCGTTCTGGAGGTAAAGAACGAGGTCGTGGACAAAGTCGAAGCGGTCGCAAAGAATGATGAGGGGAAGGTGATCTTGCAATTTCGCCTCCAAGAAATTCTTGACCTTCTCCGAATTGTAGTGGCTATCGATGGATGCGCTCAGCTTCACGAAGTTGGCCGGTGCGAGTGCAGCTGAAAGTATTTGAAGTGGATCTCAGGATCTTCGCTGAGGTGAGGGGCGCAAAGTCGAACATGGAATGTGGGCTCCAAGCTGAGCTGGTATCTGGGCGACATGGACAACGATGGGTCTTGACGGCTCGGGTGCGCATACTAGGCGCCTCCCATAGGCGAGAAGAGGGTGATCCGGGGTATCGCTTGATCTGAGGCTGAGAGAACCCGGAGAACCCGGCGCAACGGTGATGGGTGTACACCGGTGAGCCGCCATGGATGGTAATACGGTCGAGCGCGTGTGGTTCCTCGCCGCGGACCAATTCGAAGTCCTGTTGTCCGACGACAGAGAAGCAGTCGGACGGAGGCGCTGTTTCTGGTCTGGGGGCATCGAAGGGAGAAGAGGAGATTACGACCGTTTCTCTCCGGACGCGAAAGAGGTGAAAAACCTGGACCATATCTACGCCCATGGTCCATTGTGGCTAGCCTGAGCGGGCATCGGGGTCATTAGGGTTGAACGTGTGAGGAGGGTTGGAGTCTTGGAGAGCCGCGAACAGTAGGAGAGCAGGCCCATTGAATTAAATGGAGTTGGTGGGACTACGAGCGTAGAGTGGTATCGGTTTCGTCGAACGGTGACTCGAAATGGATACTTACTCGTACTTGAGCTCTTTGCGGCGGGCTGTGCGACGTATCAACCGTTGGCCACTGACAAATAGTTCAGAATCACATTAGATAGTAGAGTATAGTAGCATCCAAAAAGAGAGAATCGTAGCAGGCTGTGAGAAACAGTTGGTGGCATGCGGCGTGCGACTCGCGCTTGACTCTACGCTGCCACCCGCTTCGCGTCGTGCAAATTAACAATAATCATATGTACCTGCTTTGCAGGGAAGAAAAATTTCTAGCTGACAATTGAACCCTCCTCACTGAGAGGAGTCGGGGACCGAGGCGTGCCAACACAGATAAGAAAGTCGGACAGAAAACAAAATACTCTTTTCTTGCCCAACCCATACAACCACACCTTGCATCTGGAATCCCGCCAAACCCGCCATTTGAACACCCGCCACATCGTACACCACATTCACCCCCCCCGCTCGGTCACGCCTCCATCGTACCGGGTACCTCCACGTCAACCTGGAAGATAATTACAAATGTCTCCATTTACCACCCAAAGAACAAAAAAGACAGAAAATAGATCGTCGTATCGAGCGGCCGTTCACCTCCCAAGAAATCCATGAGCGACAGTATGAGCGCAACTGGAACACGGTGTGATCACTGTTGAACGTTGTGTACCCCTCCGTCTGGAGTGTCCGCACCCACACCACCAACCCGGGCGCAGCCAACGGCAGGAGCCACGGTATGACGAATAGGACGTGTTGGCAGAACTACAATGCGAATCAAAAATAAATTTACCAGCTGCTCGCATGTCCGACATCCAGAATTAAATTGTCCCGTAGGGGCTGCATGATGGGGTGCTTGCTTGGAAAGGTGGCATGCACGGTCGGGGCTATTGGGGATCCGTAGTAGAACATGGAGAAGTTTTAGGTGAGACCAAGACGGATACGACGTGTTAGGGAGACCGACGATGCGCAGCAAGAATAAACGCACCAGCTTCGAGGGTATCCAACATCCGGGGAGTCAAGTTTCCCATTCGGGTGCATGATGAGTGTGGAGTCTGTGTAGGTGTCTTGTGAGAGGGCGTCGAGCTAAATGTGAGAACCATGACGACTAGCACGTATTGGTAGAACCTGCAATGCGCGCTGAGAATAAATTCAATGGTTGCTCGCATACTATCCGACGTCGAGAATCAAATTGACCCGTAGCGACTGCTTCGTGACGGTTGAGTCCTGGAAGCTCTCTTCTGAGACGGCGTCAAGACCTCTTGGGATACTTGCTTGGCAGGGTGGCATGCACGATCGGAGCTATTGGGGATCCGTAGTAGAACAAGAAGTTTGATGTGAGACCAAGACGGATAGCACGTATTAGGGAGACCGACAATGCGCAGCAAGAATAAACGCACCAGCTTCGAGGGTGGCCAACATCCGGAGAGTCAAGTGTTCCATAGCCGGTACATGATGAGTGTGGAGTCTGTGTAGATGTCTTGTGAGAGGGCGTCGAGCTAAATGTGAGGCCAAGGCGAATAGCATGTGTTGGCAGAACCGACAATTCCCGCTGGGAATAAATTCAATAACTGCTGTCATGTCTAACGAGTCAGATTGTCCCGTAGCGGCTGCTTTCTGACGGACGAGTCATGGTAAGCTCCGTTGTGAGACGGCGTCAAGCTGAGCAATTATATCATGGGATGCTTGCTTGGCAGGGGGGCATGCACGGTCGGGGCTGGTGGGGATCCGTAGTGGAACGAGAAGAAGTTTGATGTGAGACCAAGACGGATAGGACATGTTGGCGGGACCGACGATGCATACCAACAATAAACCCACCAGCCTCTCACAGGTCCGACGTCCGGAGAGCCGAGTTGTCCCGTAGCAAGTGCATGATGAGGGTCGAGTCCTTGTATGTGAGAGGGCGTCGAACTAAATGTGAGACCAAGACGAATAGCATGTGTTGGCAGAACCTACAATGCGCGCTGGGAATAAATTCAATAGCTGCTCGCATGTCCGACGTCCAAAACTAGATTGTCCCGTAGCGGTTGCTTTGTGACGGCTGAGTCCTGGAAGCTCTCTTCTGAGACGGCGTCAAGACCTCATGGGATGCTTGCTTGGCAGGGTGGCAATGTACGGTCAGGGCTGTTGGGGATCCGTAGGAGAACGAGAAGAAGCTCGATGTGAGACCAAGACGGATAGGACGTGTTGGCGGGACCGACGATGCGCACCAAGAGTAAATCCACCAGCGTTCGACGTGCACAGAGCCGTAGCGACTGCTTCGTGACTATCGGGTCATGGTAGCTCTCTTATGAGACGGCGTCAAGCTCAGCAATGGCATCATGGGATGCTTGCTTAAAAAGGTGGCACACGGTCGGGACTGTTGGGCATCCGTAGTAGAACATGAAGAAACTTGATGTTAGATCAAGACGGATAGGACGTGTTGGCGGGACCGACGATGCGCACCAAGAATAAAACCCACAAGCCTCTCGCGTCCGGAGAGCCGTAGCGGTTGCTTCGTGACTATCGAGTCCTTGTAACTCTTTTCTGAGACGGCGTCGTGCTCAGAAATGATACCGTGGGATGCTTGCTTGGCAAGGTGGCGTACGATCGCGACTGTTGGGCATCTGTAGTAGAACATGAAGAAGTTGAATGTCAGACCAAGATGGATAGGACGTGTTGGCGGGACCGACGATGCGTACCAACAACAAACCCACCAGCCACTCGCATATTCGAAGTCCGGAGAGCCAAGTTACCCCGTAGCGGGTGCATGATGAGGGTCCTTGTAGGTGTCTTGTGAGAGGGCATCGAGCTAAATGTGAGACTAAGCAAAATAGCATGTGTTGGCAGAACCTACAATGCGCTCTGGGAATAAATTTGATAGCTGCTCGCATGTCCGACGTCCAGAACTAGATTGTCCCGTAGCGGCTGCTTTGTGACGGTCGAGTTCTGGAAGCCCTCTTCTGAGACGGCGTCAAGACCTCATGGGATGCTTGCTTCGGAGGGTGGCATGCACGGTCCGAGGGGCTGTTGGGGATCCGTGTGAGAACGAGAAGAAGGGGGATGTGAGACCAAGACGGATAGGACGTGTTGGCGGGTCCGACGATGCACACGAACAATAAGCCCACCAGCCTCTCGCACATTGGAAATCTGCAGAGCCAAGTTTCCCCGTAGCGGGTGAATGATGAGGGTAGAGTCCTTGTAGGTGTCTTATAAGAGGTCGTCAAGCTAAATGTGAGACCAAGGCGAATAGCCTGTGTTGACAGAACCTTGTAACAATGCGCACTGAGAATAGATTCAATGGCTGCTTGCGTGTCCGACGTCCAGAGTCAAATTGTTTTATACTAGTAATATGTCGGATGTTACGAATGAGCTTTGGGGACGCAACGAATGAACTGTGGGGACGCTGTTTCTAATTAAAATGATCGACACTATGGCTGAGGCGGCGCCAAGCTCAGGATTGACATCATGGGATGCTTGCTTGGCAAGGGGGTCGATCCTGTAGTGGCAAACGGACAAATTTATTATCAGATCGATGCGGATAGGATGCGTTTGCGAGACCTACGATGCGCACCAAGAATAAACTCACGCGCCGTTCGCACGTTCCATCGCCGGAAAGTCAACTTGTCTCGTAGGGGGTGCATGATGAAGGTCGAGTCCTTATAGGTGTCTTGTGAGAGGACGTCGAGCTAAATGTAGGACTAAGACGAATAGCATGTGTTGGCAGAACCTACAGTGCGCGTTCAAAAATTCAATAGCTGCTCGCATATCCGACGTCGAGAATCAAATTGTCCCGTAGCGGCTGCTTCGCGACTGTCCAGTCCTGGTAGCTCTCTTCTGAGATGGCGTCAAGCTCAGTAATTATATCAGGGGATGTTTGCTAGGCAAGGTGGCATGTACGATCGGGCTGTTGGAGATCCAGAACATGAAGAAGTTTGATGTGAGACGAAGACGGATAGGATGTGTTGACGGGACCGACGATGCGCACCAAGAATAAAACCCACAAGCCTCTCGCGTTCGGAGAGCCGTAGCGGTTGCTTCGTGACTATCAATTCCTCGCAACTCATTTCTGAGACGGCCTCATACTCAGAAATGACATCGTGGGATGCTTGGTTGGCAAGGTGGCATACGGTCGCGACTGTTGGGCATCCGTAGCAGAACATGAAAAAGTTGAATGTCAGACCAAGATGGAACCGACGATGCGTACCAACAACAAACCCACCAGCCACTCGCATATTAGAAGTCCGGAGAGCCAAGTTGCCCCGTAGCGGGTGCATGATGAGGCCTGAGGGTCGAGTTCTTGTAGGTGTCTTATGAGAGGGCGTCAAGCTAAATGTGAGACCCAGACGAATAGCATGTGTTGGCAGAACCTACAATGCGCGCTGAGAATAAATTCAACGGCTGCTCGCATGTCCGACGTCCAGAGTCAAATTGTCCCGTGGCGGCTGTTTCGTGACTCTCCAGTTCCTTGTAGCTCTCTTTTGAGGCGGCGTCAAGCTCAGGATTGACATCATGGGATGCTTGCTTGGCAGGGTGTGGCATGCACTGTCGGGACTGTTAAGGATCCTGTAATTGGAAGACGGAGAAATGTATTATCAGATCGATGCCGCGATAGGATGCGTTGGCGGGACCTACGATGCGCACCAAGAATAAACCCACCAGCCTCTCACATGTTCGATTGTCTGAAAGTCAACTTGTCTCGTAGCGTGTGCATGCTGAGTTGAGTCATTGTGGGTGTTTTGTGAGAGGGCGTCAAGCTAAATGTGACGCCAAGACGGATAGCATGTGTTGGGAAAACCGATGATGCGCGCTGGGAATAAATTTAATAGCTCCTGGCATGTCGGACGTCGAGAATCAGATTGTCCCGTAGCGGCTGCTTTGTGACGGTCAAGTCCTGGTAGCTCTCGTCTGAGACGGTGTCAAGCAAAGCAATGACCACTGCAAAATGTAAATCGACTAATTCAGAGCGGGACTCCTCGATGCGGCTAGTTATTAATACGGCGAGGACGCGACAGCATCAGCGTAAATTTTCTGTTACTTAATCAGCGTCAAATTTGCGTGACGCTCAGCGCTGATGCTACTCATTTTGTCTATTAGGAAACAGCGTCGAGGATGCTGGTTTGCAGCATCCCCACGGCTCATTCGCAGCGTCCCCACAGTTCATTCGTAGCATCCCCACAGCTCATTTGTAACGTCGGAAATAGTATCATTATAAATGTGTGTCCCTTTGTGGTCCCCAAAAAATCCCGCCATCTTCAAGCTATTGAAGCTGGTGTGATGCGATTGCACAATTTGTAGATTGAAACAAAAAAAACTGCCCACCAAGGGTATCCAACTCGCTTCTGAGCTCCACGATACATGCAGAGAGGGATGCGTCCCACGTGTCTGTACCGGTAGACTACGTGACCAATAAAATACTGCTCCGAAAAGACTTCAAAAAAATTTCATACTTCCGAAAACATCTTCCATCGGCAGATCACAAGCATTACTGTGATGCCTCAATTACAGGACGCTCAAGATGAGCGTCACGAATCAGCGTCGATCCGATGACGCTGATTTCACGCGTCCCTTGAATCAGTGTCACGGCCGATTTTGCACACATCAGCGTCTCAGACGCTCTGTATTAGTCGATTTAATTTTTGCAGTGTGACAGCATGGGATGCTTGCTTGGCAGGGAGGCATGCACGGTCGGGGCTGTTGGGGATCGTAGAAAGAGAAGAAGTTTGATGTGAGAAGACGGATAGGATGTGTTGGCGGGGGATGCGCACCAAGAATAAACCCGGTGACCAGCCTCTCGCACGTTCGACGTCCGCAGAGACGTAGCGGCTGCTTCGTGACTATCGGGTCCCAGTAGCTCTCTTCTGAGACGGCGTCAAGCTTAGTAATGAGATCATGGGATGTTTGCTATGCAGGATGGCATGCACGATCGTGGCTGTTGGGGATCCGTAGTAGAACATGAAGAAGGTTGATGTGAGACCAAGACGAATAGGATGTGTTGGCGGGACCGACGATGCGCACCAAGAATAAAACCCACAAGCCTCTCGCGTCCGGAGAGCCGTAGCGGTTGCTTCGTGACTATCTAGTCCTTGAAAGTCTTTTCTGAGACGGCGTCGTGCTCAGAAATGATACCGTGGGATGCTTTTGGCAAGGTGGCATATGATCGCGACTGTTGGGCATCTGTAGTAGAACATGAAGAAGTTGAATGTCAGATCAAGATGGATAGGACGTGTTGGCGGGACCGACGATGCGTACCAACAATAAAACCGCCAGCCACTCGCACGTTCTAAGTCCGGAGAGCCAAGTTACCCCGTAGCGGGTGCATAATGAGGGTCGAGTCCTTGTAGGTGTCTTGTGAGAGAGGGCGTCGAGCTGAATGTGAGACTAAGACGAATAGCATGTGTTGGCAGAACCTACAATGCACTCTGGGAATAAATTCAATAGCTGCTCGTATGTCCGACGTCGAGAGTCAGATTGTCCCGTAGCGGCTGCCTTGTGACGGTCGAGTCCTGGTAGCTCTCTTCTGAGACGGAGTCAAGCTAAGCAATGACCTCATGGGATGCTTGCTTGGCAGGGTGGCATGCACGGTCGGGGCTGTTGGGGATCCGTAGGAGAACGAGAAGAAGTTTAATGTGAGAAGACGGATAGGATGTGTTAGCGGGGATGCGCACCAAGAATAAACCCGGTGACCAGCCTCTCGCACGTTCAACGTCCGCAGAGCCGTAGCGGCTGCTTCGTGACTATCCGGTCCTGGTAGCTTTATTTTGAGATGGCGTCAAGCTCAGCAATGAGATCATGGAATATTTGCTAGGCAAGGTGGCATGCATGGTCGGCGCTGTTGGGGTTCCGTAGTAGAACTTGAAGTTTGATGTGAGACCAAGCCGAATAGGATGTGTTGGCGGGACCGACGATGCATACCAACAATAAACCCACCAGCCTCTCACAGGTCCGACGTCCGGAGAGCCATAGCGGTTGCTTCGTGATTATCGAGTCCTTAAAACTCTCTTCCGAGACGGCGCCATGCTCAGAAATGCATGCTTGGCGAGGTGGCATATGGTCGGGGCAGTTGGGGATCCGTAGTAGAATATGAAGAAGTTTGATGTGAGACCAAGACGGATAGGACGTGTTGGCGGGACCAACGCACCAAGAATAAACGCACCAGCATCTCGCACATTGGACGTCGGGAGAGCCAAGTTGTTCCGTAGCGGGTGCATGATGAGGGTCGAGTCCTTGTGACTTGTGAGAGGGCGTCGAGCTTAATGTGAGACTAAGACGAATAGCATGTGTTGGCAGAACCTACAATGCGCTCTGGAAATCAATTTCATAGCTGCTTGCATGTCCGACGTCGAGAGTCAGATTGTCCCGTAGCGGCTGCCTTGTGACGGTCGAGCTCTGGTAGCTCTCTTCTGAGACGGAGTCGAGCTGAGCAATGACCTCATGGGATGCTTACTTGGCAGGGTGGCATCCATGGTTGGGGCTGTTGGGGATCTGTAGGAGAACGAAAAGAAGTTTGATGTGAGACCAAGACGCATACGACGTGTTGGCGGGACCGACGATGCGCACCACCGGCCTCTCGCACGTACGACGTCCGCAGAGCCGTAGCCTTCGTAACTATCGGATCCTGATAGCTCCATTCTGAGATGGCGTCAAGCTCAGCAATGAGACCATGGGATGTTTGCTAGGCAAGGTGGCATGCACGGTCGGGGCTGTTGGGAATCCGTAATAAAACACGAAGAAGTTTGATGTGAGACCAAGCCGAATAGGATGTGTTGGCGGGACCGACATTGCGCACGAACAATAAACCCACCAGCCTCTCATCCGGAGAGCCGTAGCGGTTGCTTCGTGACTATCGAGTCCTCGTAACTCTCTTCTGAGACGGCGTCATGCTCAGAAATGACATCATGGGATACTTCCTTGGCAAGGTGGTATATGCTCGGGGATGTTGGGGCTCCGTAGTAGAACATGAAGAAGTTTGATGTGAGACCAAGACGGATAGGACTTGTTGGCGGGACCGACGACGCGTCCCAACAATAAACCCACCACCCTCTGCACGATCGATTGCTGGAGAGTCAACTTGTCTCGTAGTGGGTGCATACTGAGGTGGGTCCTTGTAGGTGTCTTGTGAGAGGATGTCGAGCTAAATGTGAGACCAAGACGAATAGCATGTGTTGGCAGAACCTACAATGCGCGCTGAGCATAAATTCCATAGCTGCTCGCATGTCCGACGCCCAGAGTCAAATTGTCCCGTGGCGGCTGCTTCGTGACTCTCGAGTAGGTTCTCTTCTGAGACGGCGTCAAGCTCAGCAATGACATCATGGGATGCTTGCTTGGCAATGTGGCATACGGTCGGGGCTGTTGGGGATCCGTAGTACAACAAGAAGATGCTTGATGTGAGACCAAGACGTATAGGACATGTTGACAGTACCGACGATGCGTACCAACAACAAACCCACCACAGAGTGTCAACTTGTCCGATAGCGGGTGCATGCCAAGTTGAGTCCTTGTAAATGTCTTGTGAGAAGCTATCGAGCTAAATGTGAGACCGAGACGAACAACATGTGCTGGAAGAACCTACACTGCGCACTAAGAATAAATTTACCATCTGCTAGCATGTCCGACGTCCAGAGTCACATCGTCCCGCAGCAGCTGCTTCGTGACTCTCGAGTCTTTGTAGCTCTCTTCTTAGACGTCGTCAAGCTCAGCAATGACATCAAGGGATGCTTGTTGGGCACGGTGGTATGCACGGTCGGGCCTGTTGGGGATCCGTAGAAGAACATAGAAGCTTGATGCGAGACCAAGACGGATAGGACGTGTTGGCGTGACCGCCGTGGGCAGTGCGAGTGATAGCTGAAAGTACTTGAAGTGGATCTCAGGATCTTTTCTCAATCGACTCACGCCTCAAGTAGAGACATGTCAGCCTCGGTAAAAGGTCAACAGGCGGAAGATAGTCACCTTTAAATGTTTTGACAGACTCGAACATTTCAATCCACTTCACAGGTCCCAGGACATCGGAGTACTTCGTACCAATATTAATCTGGATGATGACCCGGACATTCTGACGAATGTTTACCCTGAGCATCTCCGCAGTGCATGCATGCCATCCACTGTTCAGTGGTGAGACGACTTAAATAGTTGACTAGCTATTCGAGCTGAAGGCTATCAGTATGCACAATTGCGCGCTTGATGTCCGTCAAGTCCTCATGACATTTGAATGCCTGTTGACATTAGGAATCAAGTAGATTCAAATTGTGGGACGAAGCGCTTACCCTTTGCAAGAGACCGACCGTCTTGCAAAGGTTTGCGATCCTCGGACGGTCATTATGCATGAACACTTCATCACCGAGGATTGCATCCGCGACCTGTGCCGCATGGACAAAGTTCATAGCGAGTGTCTGCAGATGACCCTGCTCGGGTCGATTCTCCTTCTGAACATCCAACAAGTAGGATGTTGCTGTCTGGATCATGTTCTGCGACACAAAAATATGGATGACCTATAACACATGCTTTCAATACTGTTCGGCGACCAGTCAGGTCCCCACTTACGCGTTCATTATCCACCAGAGGCCCAGTCTCATCATTGCTGTAACGAGCTGAGTGGCTAATTTGGCACCCTTCTCGGAGTTCGTCCTCATAATGTGCTGCAACAGTGAGACATAGTCTGGAGTATATCTAACCCTCTTCGAATAACAATCTGGTCTGATCGGTCCCTGCAAAGCATGCGATAACCTAGTTGGGACATTTGCTCGAAGGTACACGCTCAAAGCCAAGGTCATGTCATGCAGGCAGACGATATCCCCGTCTTCACTACAGGTAAGCAGATAGCGTAATGTTAGGAACAGTCATAATTCTTGAAAGAAGACTTGCCTTATTCTCTTTCAGCCACTTGCTTGTGACCCTGCTGTAATACATGGCGAGCGAGCTCGAACGAGTCGAAATGGCTAAGTTCGCTATGCTGACCGGAAGAGAATAGTTGCCAGTACTGCTTAACGTAGAGATCACCTGTACTAGGCAGATTAGCCCGGCTGGCGAGTTTGAACACGACTTCGGTATTATTGAGCGCTGTGAGAATGCAAGGGACGATGGTTTGCTCTTCAACACTGACTGATAAAACCTGGCCTTGTTTACACCGATGATCCCATGAGCAGTCTCATACTCTGCCGCGACAAAGATTGTCTCTCCGGATATGCGATTCATATAAACGCATGCACCGGTCTCCGGATCGTAGAGGTGGATGAACCTATATTTTGTGACCAAGAAAATGATGCCATGTTGCATCGCTACGGTGAAATCGTTGATGACTCCAGGAGGGAAGTAGACGTCAACTACCTTTTCAACGAAAGGCGGATCCGGTGCGGTGCGGTCAATCTCCACAACATGAAGCTACACATGGCATCTAAGCTCGGACCCAACCCATCAGACGCGCCACGCACCTTAGCGCCAGTAGCAGTTCACACTGTAAATATAAATAGCATCGCCACGGACTGGTGACCATCTTGCTTTAGCTCTGCAGATGAAGCGGCATGCCCTTCTATGGACTAATTGAACCCGCGATCGCGGCTGTATAATTGCATCGCCCCCTTGACCTTGAACGCGGAAGTATTTGTTGGATTGCTGGATATACCAATTAACCTGTCATCAGCAGATGCACGGTAGTTGACAATCTGCACTCACACACAAGTGTTGGGTGCCGGTCAAAGACTTTCTGCGGGGCTGATGTCTGGTCCCCAATTGACCAATGACAGACAGAGGCCTCCGTGACAATTCCGATAGTTGTCTCCGATATCCATTTCCAGAACACGACGTCCCCGTTGTTGGCGTGAAACTTAACTTTTTGCTGGGTCTCAATATTGAAAATCTGCAATGTTTGACCGGCTATGTGACTAGGGGGAGCTATCAGCGTCACGCATAACTATAACGGAGATGTGTTTCGGACACACCTTTTAACGCGAGAATTTTCTTGGAAGGATGCATAATTGCAGAGTCAGCGCTGAACGGTCTCCGAGATTGTGACGACTTGGTTTTCTTCATTAACCTTTTCGCGTACGCAAATGAAGTGGTCGGATTCCAAGGTCGAGGTCTGCAGACAATCCAGTCAGGAGTTGCAGAATACAGATAGAACAAGCCTCGACTCGCCTAAGAAACAATGTTTCGGTAGGAAACAAGGTGTTTGAGCATCCTGTCAAAGTTGGCTACGCGCACCTGGAACGAAATTGAAGCAGTTTGAACGCCGAGACTGGAGAGCTGAATCTGAATATGCTTACAAAAGGTGATGGGTTTCGCGTTCGCCATGGTCTAACTTGAAGTGTCGCCAACTTGAAGGGCCGTGCGCAATGGCAAAGAAGAAACTTGGCCGATGTAAAGGCTCAACGGCAAGGGGTTTGTCTCACGGAATCTAGTGAAAGAACAGACAACAAATCAAATATGGTCTGACTTGAAAGCATCACCACCCACCCAATCCATCATTATAGAAGCATGGAATTCGTAAAGCGACTTATGCCTATAATTACTGCTCATATAGCACACTGTGAGGCCGTCGTGACGATCAAATCTACGAACCTTATGACGTCTGTGCAACGTGGTCCTCCATATATACGCAGTGTTTGACCCTTCTTCCTTTTTTTGCGGCAGTCTATTCATGGAGGATTGCTAGCACATTTCGATACAAGAGGGTTTGAATGCATTCAATTCATTGGCCCGGGGTGTATTCGAACTTTTCCGGAAGAGCGACGAGGGTAATTAAAATTGATAATAATAATCATGTAGTATTTTTCCACGCCTGCAGAATTGGGTACTACGTGCCAGTGACTGAGCATATTTTCCATCCGATCCTTCAGAGAAAGGTTTTTGTCTTTTACGCCATCCACGCCGTGGCGCCAATGTATTCCTGTTCACAGCGAGGAGCTGCATCTTCCTTATGCTTTTTTGTTTCGAAGTCAAGGGATGTCCGAGTCACTCCGGAGACATGCGCGTTCAAACAGAAACATGCAGTCCCGGTCACATTGATCATCAAATGTTCGAAATAATAGCATCAGATAACATAGGACCTGGGCCTGAACGTTGAACGTTGAACCTCCGGGCAAAGGATGACACGCTACAATTTGCGGAATACATATCTGCACAAAGCGAGAACAGTAATAGAATATCACCAATGGTCTGAGATTTGGACGTGTTACAATGTTCATAACAAAAAACGAAAACAATAGCGAGATAACATGTGCATATGCAGAGATTTGAGAAAAACGACGAACAGTCTTGGACCTTCATCCAACGTACGGCCTCACGCGAAGGGGCACCCAGCATGCTTCCTCACCAGCGACGCGCGGCCTCGGGAAGAACCCTCCGCCCATCTCGATCTTCGTATCCGGCCCATCGGGCAGCTCGATCACAAAGTTTTTGATGAGCACGGATAGCACAGCCTGCACGGAGATCAGAGCCTGAACTCCACGACGGAAACAAACAGTGAGTGGCTTACCTTGAACTCGGTGACTGCAAACATTTTCCCGATGCAAGTTCTCGGACCGTCCGCGAACGTGAGGAGATGACGGTGTCCCAGGATCTCTCTGGCCTTGGTCGTGATCCCGTTGTGACCGTGCTCGTCCTCGAGCCATCGGTCGGGTCTGAACGCCTTGGCGTCCTCGCCCCAGGTGGAAGTTAATGTATTGATGGCCGCTATTGGAACGAGGACAGCAGTTCCTTTGGCGACGGACGGATTCTCGACCAACTGGCCAGAACGCGTGCGAGCGGGCTCAGCGAGAGGGATGATGTCGTTTTCCCCAGCCTACAAAGCATTCCATGCAACATCAGAGTGAGGGTAGAAATATATGTATGACAATAGACGCACTACACGAACAGTCTCACGGATCGGGGCGTGAATGCGGAGAGTTTCGTGGACGACAGCGTCCAGGTAGAAAAGCCCGTTGGCAAGTTGGTCGTAAGTCGGATCTGAACCATGCTCCAGGAGTTCATTTCGTAGCTTGGTCTGGACGTCGGGGTTGCGTGATAGCTCAATCAGAGCCCACTGGGAATCGGAGGTGTAAGCATTGGCATTCGAATCGCGTGAATGATATTACCGTCAAGCTAACTGGTGTGTACATGAGACACGAGCAATCTATGGACATAGAACAGGAACTCACTAGAGGTAGTCTCATAACATGCGAGAAGCAGAACTTTCATCTATGGTGAAATATGAGAAAACACCGATACTCATCCACATTTAGCTCACCTGCGCGAGCATTTCTTCCTTTGACAAGTGGAACTCTGACTTAGCGCCCTCCCCCTTGGCTATTTTGTAGATGTGAATGACTCGTCCTGTTGCAGAAACGGAGAACATACTCAGCAACCCCGATAACACACTTCTCCTCTTTTTCGCCGACCGAATCCATATTCCAAGTCCTTCTTCGTCTTGACCAACAAAACATTCAGAATTTCCTCCATGGCACCGTTCAACTTCATGACCATCCTTGAGCACCGCGTGGGCATCCTCACAAGAAATGGGAACGCCTGTGCCAAAAAATTAAGGCCAATGTTCAATGCTGAAGCGGAGGATGAGCTAAAGCTGTCAAAGGTCTGGGTGACAGGGGCATCCGAACTATTACGATGGCATCAAACATCGCAGAAGAACATGATTTTCAAGCTTTGACCTACCCCTTGTTCAAGAGCCACCTTCGTCAGGGGGGCCCTAACATATGTCCAGGTATCCTTGGTGTGAAAGTGGGCGATAGCAAAGGACAATTCTACGGCTTCCCAGGGTGGAAGGCACTTCATACACTGCTCCGTACTGCTGAGCCCACGATTCATATACAGAGGCTGGGTCAGCAACGCCAAAAGTCATTTTTTTCCGACGCCGTACATGAAGCTGGAACTTTCAGGGCCCTTGAGTCTGATAGTACGAAGCCGCTGGCGCGACATGCGGATCAACTTGACGAATGCCCAGAGCGCAGTGCAAGCAACGACAACCTTGAATAAAGACAGAGAAGGGACATGTTGTAGAATGTTGTTGAATGATTTGGGAATGTTTATCCCCTCCATGGTTTAGAAATAATGGCTACAAGGTAGGAGGGTTAGTTGCTGCCGAGAGTCTGAGTGAGGTGTGAACAAAGACTAGGAAGGGGGATGGTTTATAGACTGTAAACTGCGGAAGTCGGTGATTTTTTGTTCGACCGAAATTCACTTTCCGAGACGTTGAACGGGGCCGAAGTTGAACGGTTAACGGTTTATTTTCGTATGATGGGCCAATGTGCCTCTAAGTATCCGTAATAACATTTTCGGCCGGCTCGGCAGGACACAGTCCGGACGCTTCATCCAATCACAACTCGCTCATAGCGCGGCGTAGTGTCGGAACGTGCATCGATTTGGCTGCGAGGAGGTGGGTCAACCGTGCAAGCGACGCGGCTCGAGGCTCTGGTCATGCATTGTGAGCAAGCCGCATCCCCGTTCGGGCCGGATTTTCTGATTATGTAACAGAAAATTACGCTGCGCCCTCGCCGCTCTGAATTAAGTAGTCGATTTACTAACAGATTTTGATCCTAGATGGAGGATAATCGATGATCTCTCACCCCAGAACCGGCGTGCTTTGCTTTATGTGACACAAGTATCGATAAGTTCGAGAAAATCAGTAGTCTTTTTCGCTAACTTGTTTCCTCTTACTGCTAGTCCTCTCACTTCTCTTCCGCCTCTCCGTTTCCATTTCCGTTTCCGTTTCCGTTTCCGTTTCCACCTTCACCTTCCTGCACTGCACCCACCAACCCAGCCGCCAACGCCATCCCGTAGAACCGACTCGTCTTATCCGCCAACAACACGCCAGGCTCATCAAACTCGGCGACCTGTCCATGATCAAGCACCAACACCCGCGTCGACTCGATGATCGTGTGTAACCGATGTCTGTTGCGTATGAGTTGGATATTATATTTATATCAAAAAGAGAATACGCACGGGATCGTCAAAATCGTGACGTCGTCGAACAATGGTCCTCGAATGATGTCTTGAATCTCACGGTCCGTGTCCAAGTCAACGGCCGATGTCGCTGTTTCGCTGTAGCATCCACGTCCATTTTTTTTATGTCAGCGCGGAAACACACCTTCATCTAGAACGAGCACCTTGGACTGTCCACGCGCATGAGTTTTTTGCCATCGTAAGTCAAGTAGTTACTCACCTTTCTCAACAACGCCCGCGCAAAACACAACAACTGCCTCTGTCCGGCCGACAACGAAGCACCACATTCTTGAACAGGGGCATCGAGACCCTCGGGGAGACTCTCTATGTACGACTTTAGGTGGGCCTGCATGTGCGTGAGTTATGGGGTCAGCAGACTAGTAAAGAAACAGATACATACATGCTCGAGCGCAGCCCAAATATCCACATCCTGATACTCGCCCACGGGATCGACGTTCTCCCGGAGCGTACCTTCGAACAAATCTGGACTCTGCGGGACGATCGAGATCGCCGAGCGTACTGTCAATGAGGTTGAGTGAATCAGATCAACGTCACGTTCTGGAGCGACGTACAATCATGCAGCCGATCGTGCTGATGTCAATACCGTCGATGTAAATCTTGCCAGACGTCGCTTCCAAGATTCGGAACAACGCAAGGAGGAGCTGGAGAGGGGAGGGGTTGAGAAGGAGAAAGATACCAGCTCCGACCACAAAAACTCACCGACGATCTTCCAGCACCGGTCCTCCCAACAATACCAATCTTTTCCTTCGGTTTCTAGTTGGTAGAACGTTAGAACCCACGTCACATGTGCGGCTAAAGACACGCACGATCATCAAAGAAATATCCTTCAACACTAAATCCAGTTCCGGTCGATACCTCATCGAATACTCGCTGCAACGAAGAGTCAGCTCGTTCACCCAAACGCACACCCTCCAAGACCCACCTGAACTCGACTTGACCAGCCCCAGGCCACCCAGTCGGCGGCTTCCGATCCATCAACTCGCGAGGCGCCTCAAGCGGCAAATCATTCGCGTAATGCGTGATCCGCTCCACGCTCACCACATTTTGCTCCACGTCGCTGGCCGAACGCACCAGCCAGTTCTTTTTTATCAGTTAGCCACAGTCCCAAACTCGGAAACAAAACTCGACTCACCAACGCCACGGTCGTGTTTAACGCATACGACAACACCATCCCCACCAGTCCCGCATCCACACTGCTCGTCACTACCTCAGATACAGCCATGACTGCGGTGAGCAAAATAATGATAGATCCCATAAACTCCAATCGAACAGCGAGCCAACGGTTCAACGACGTGCTGGGGAGATAACACATCTGGTTCCGATCGAGCCGGCGCGCGTTCTGGGCAGTGAAGATCGCTTACTGCTTGTACGCCCGGATGGTGGACAGTCCGGCCAACGACTCGGAAAACCAGGCAAAGATGGGCGATTTCGAGACCGAGTCGAGGCGCTGGAGTTCACTAGCTGATGAAACAAAGAGATCAGAAAGTGGATGAAGAAGTATCGGCAAACTTACATGGTCACTTGGTAGTAAAACCACGCCAGGGGAATGACGGCGAGCATAAAAGGTGGGGAAACTGATACTAATGACCAGAATGATGGACCCCGTGGATGCACACATCCTGACTATGTTTTGAATGACCTGGAAACACAGTTAGCAGACGAATATTGCGGGCGAGCGATAAACTTGCCCTCCCAATCACCATGTCAACGACATAGACATCACGGGAAAACACGTTCAGGATCCTACAATCCCATCAACATGTGTCGTCGATCAAATGAACCCAAGGCCAACGTACCTCCCAGAAGGTGTCGTCTCAAAGAAACTCAACGGCGCCCTCAGCACTGTATCCAACATCTGTCAAGAACATCAATATAGTCATCCCTACTCTGAACAAAAACTCACCGCATTGTGCAAATACTTGGAACTCCTCAATGAACACAACACCCAAATCAACAACGCCGCCGTCGCCGACAACAATATCGACGTCAAGTTAAAGAACCCATAACCTAGCAAATATGGATCTCTCAGCCCAGCGTTGCCCCCCGCCTCGCGGTTGCCCTCGCCCCACAACCGGAGCATATACTTCGACAAGACCGACACCGCTTGCGACGAGACTGTGGCGAGCACGAAAAAGATAAAGCCGACCTTGGAGACGGCTTGCAGGTATTGGTAATACACCTTTTTCTTGACACGCCCCTATTCCATATGCTCCTTCGTCAACCCGGTGCTCATCGCCTCGCGGATGGGGGGCAGAGGCGCGATCACTGCCTTGCTGAAGCTCGAGCGTCGGACGACGACCTTTTCCTCTACAGAGTCGATCGCCTCAATCAGCTGGGTCTTGCCGTCGTTCATCGTGGGCGTGCTGACACCGCTTAGGCTCGTATGCGCCGGAGTCACTGCACCACTTGTTATAGCAGAGGATCCGTTTGCGGCGTGATTATGACTGCAACACCATATCAGATAGCGCTACAGATATGGTAGCGGCGAAGATAACCCACATGAGCTTGCGAACTGCACCGTCTGGGTTGGACACTAGCTGCCGATACGATCCAGGTTCGAGGATGGTGCCTCGACGGATATAAACGAGCTGGACGAAATGTTTGAGATACGCAATGCTGTTGGTAACGACGATTCTGGCTTTCGTGGAAAGGAGACCCTGAGGGCCAATGACGTTATCTTTGGGAGGTCCCAGTGTCAGAAAATGCTACGGGCTAGGATCAGATATCGCGAACCAAAAATGTGACGGGCGACCTGAGAGTCGACCGCGGCCAAAACGTCGTCGAGGAGCACCCTACACCCGCATATCTCAGTACGTGAAGATCATAGATGCTGATTACCAACTGACAAATCAGCTCTGGCATATACGGCGCGTGCCAGTGCAATTCGAGCGCGTTGCCCACCGCTCAGCTAGAACCACGAATGAGAGACACGATGTTATCGAAAAGAGAGGACACCAACAGTTATTCCTGCAACAACATTCGTCAGCCATCACAACATCTTTCCGTCAAACACTCACCCTTTTCACCAACTTCAGTCATATCTTCCTGTGACAGAATGGCCAAATCAGGTTTCAACGCACAAGCTGGCCACGAAAGTAAGCAAACATGATCACCTGTGGAACAACGAAAATATGCACCTTCCACGACGAGATCATAAAACGACTCGTCGTACTCATGTGAGAACATAATATTGTCGCGGAAAGTGGCGGACATGATCCTGGTATGGATAAGTAAGCAAAATCGAAAGAGAGCATACATACTGTTTTTCGAGAGCGCGTTGGAGGTCATTTCCGAGGTTGGCCGACTCGTCACGGGGGACGAGTGCGGGGAGATCGTCCTCTGTGATGACGACCTTGGCACCTTTGCTCAAGAGAGGGGTGAGCCAGGAAAACGACCAAATGCTGAAGACGTTGGCCTTGAGCGTGGGACTCTCGGTGTTTGATTGAGGAGTGCTGTCAGGAGAGACGCATTCAAGTGCAAAGGAAATCAAGCCAAGCGAGACGACGGCCCATTTCAAGGGAATGAGAGGCGCGACTGAAAAAGTCTGCACATAAGGACGCGTCCAGATGGCGAGTGCGAGGGTATAACAAGGCCAGAAGAGCAAGAGGACGGTAGAAGAAGAACGAGTGCGAAGGTGGTTTGAGATGCGTCAAGATCCATGCAAGGAGAAGCGCGGGTGGTTCGAGTGCATACGGGAGCTGAACGGCAGTGCTAATGTGTCCGATGAAGACCAAGTACAGAGTGACTAGACTAATCAAGGCAGTGTCTCCACACACTCCGACGTTGAACGGAAAGCGACACAAATGATTGATCCAGATGCAGCCACCAACGGACCTCAGGAAGAACGTCAATGGCAGAGACTGAAAGGAAAACAAAGTCTCAACGTAACCGTTCTACGGACACACGACCATCGTGAACTTATCTCTGCACGAACGAGTGTAATTAATAATAATAATAATAATAATAATAATCATGTAATATTTTTCCACGCCTGCAGAATTGGGTACGTGCCAGTGACTTCAGAGAAAGGTTTTTGTCTTTTACGCCATCCACGCCGTGGCGCCAATGTATTCCTGTTCACAGCGAGGAGCTGCATCTTCCTTATGCTTGTTTGTTTCGAAGTCACCACCGTGTGCAGGTTGTTGACAGCAATTCTGTTACAGATCTGCTAACACCACACTCCTACGTTCCATCATGACGTGATCGCATCGAGTTCGTTTGGCGTATCTCTGATCCTGGTGTGCCTTTTGCTTTCGGGGTTGCACGACAAATTAAATTCATCTCCCCTAGCCTCGTTGACGCCGTTGATCCCGCTCTTCCGTGCATTCATATCACAGTGTACCGCCGCGTCGGTCTATTATACCCGTGCGCTCTCCAGTGCGGGAAAGTTGCTTGAGGCGATGTACCTACCGCCCGGTGTGACGCTCACGACGAACGGCGGTGTGGTGTTCGTGGCCGTTGACGCTCGGGAGGAGTGTGACAAAGGCGGCGAGGTGTTTTGACGAGCAGACCAAGAGGGGTTATTGGTGGTATTGAGGTGCATGAGGAATGACTCTTTTGTTTCGTTCCCGAAGGTGCCTGGGGTGCCTGATTGTACTTTGTGTAGGGGTGGTTAGGCTATGGGTGGTGAAGAAGATGGATTTGAAGATAGGACGACAAGGCCCAAGGGGGGCGATCGTGCAGTTTGCGTTGCTCGATCCTTTGCTTGGATTGTTTCTTTTGCTTGCTTGCTCGTTGATCCGATCCGATCCTTTCACATTGCAATTCCCCGATTACATTTCAATCTTTTTAGTAGCTTGTATACTATACGGCAGGATCCCAAGAATATTTCTTCGTTCTATGATTTTCTGATCGACGGCTGGAGATACACTGCGCTGGTTGCAGATGACGGTCGATGAAGCCTTTGCTCTGTAAAGTATATGATTACATTTGATAGCATTCGCTGTTGTATTTACTATTCAATCGAAATTTATGTTTCGACCAAGAATATGCGTGCGGCAGAGATGAGATCGATTCAAGTGTGCTTGTCGAGACCGGTCGTACTTGGGTCGCTTGTTGATCTGCATCCAGGGCTCCTCGCGCACGTGTTTTCCGATAGCAGTGGTGTTGAACATGTGAACGCATCGGGGTTTCCAAGCCTCCGAAACGATCTGATGATCCATCCAATCGTCCAATCCAACCTTGTTTCTGATCTCGTTTCACCTTCGACAGGGAAGGGAGGACGAGTTGCTCTGGTGATTGGATTATCCATAGTCGCACTGTGTTTGAGGGTGGAACGGAAACTCGTCCCAAATTCAATCGTGATTGAGCACGACTCTGTATCTGTTGTTCACGATTTGAAGGGGATATGTAACATTCAACGAGCCACGATAATTGTTCCATGTGGCGAGAGGATCACGATTAGGTCCTGTACGTTCATTGATCAGCGAAAAAGAAAAAGACCAGCGAATGACAGAGAAACGGTGGAGAAGAAGATCGTCCACCTCAAAGTCCTTCGTCGACCAGCAGGTCATCTTTTCTTCGTAGGTTTGCCTTCATGTTGAAGAAAACAACTTGAAGGATATGGTCTCAAGGCGCGCTCAGTGAGGTGGAGGATTAGCGAATGCGATACCGTGGACTCTGGGAGACAGTTGATTGAAGTGAATAAAGCAACCCATAGTAGGGAGGATAAAGGGTGATCGTTGAAGCCAATAAAAAGAACTCACGGTTGAAAGCAGAGGACTGGCAGGAGCAAAGCAAATGATTATTTCAACATTGACGTAGAACCTCCATGAGCCCAGAATGCTTAGCTTGAATGGTGGTATTTCTCGCTGACGGGAAGCACGTCATGAGCGCAAAATCGGAAGAAATGAGGCTTCAAAGATTCAACTATGCGCAAGTGGAGGATGAAAAGTAAAAGCGCTCGGATGCTCTGAATAGTACTACTGACCGACGATCGCTGGAGGTCTTTCATCTTCCTTGCATTGCGATCGTATCCAGTCTCGATCCAACCAAACTGAAAGTGACGTTTGCCACCCCGAGTTCTCCACTGCCGACGTATGATACGTCGTGTCTTCGTATCCGTGCGTACTACGCAGTCCCGACGTATTCGTTTTCGAAAGACTACTACCCCGGGGCCCATGTTCTATGCTCCACAAGTACTTGTTTCAACGGAAGAAGATACACAAGGGATCAAGTGAAACGTTGAAGTAACAACACGATGCAGTCGGTGTGGGCGTTGGTTGAGAGTCGTAAGGTTGACAATCACGGTCACGGTACCTTGTGCTGCTTGAGTAACACTACCCTTGCGGACCCAGTTGACGTCCTGATCATATAAGTAGCAAGGAAACCTCAACTGAACGGTGTCATTGCCCATTCCAGCGTTTAGCTCACAAAGTCAAACATGGCGAACTTGATCATTACTACTTGACATTGTAAGAGAATACGAACCTTTTTTCTCTCAGCCTCGGCGCCCCTCCTCTGTTCCTTAGACTCCTTCATGCACTTCTCCCTCGATGCTACACACCGCCTCTACCTGCCTCGAACAGCTCATCTCTCTTGCTCGTTTTGTCGTTCTGTACGCCTCCATCGTGTCATCGCTGCTGAATTTTCGTTTGTTCGAGTACGATTGCGATTCCCAGTCTGAGTCTGGCCGAGGTCAGCTAAGATCACAATGTACGGAAGAGGCTTCGAGGAACTCTCATCTGGGCCACCTATCATCGGATCGTTCCTCTTGAGTTTGCTCACCGTATCAGACTGCTTGTCAGCGGAGCCTTGTCAGATATCAGGAACTGGGACATGCAGTCGGAACCACACCGTCCAAAGTTCTACTAAGTTAAAATATATGGGAATGATTTTATGGATAGCCAGTTGATCACGGCAACACTGGATAGCACATCTTCGCGGCTAGTGTCGCATTATCCAATCGTTCAGCTGCAAAGGGGCATTGACATCAAGGAAAGACGCGAAAGCAAACAGTTGCAAGGGCTGTGAGACCAAGGTAGATAGGACATGTTGGCGGGATCGACGATGCGTAGCAAGAATGAACGCACCAGCCTCTCGCACGTTCGATGGCCGGAGAGTCAACTTGTCCCGTAGCGGGTGCATGGTGAGGGTGGAGTCTGTGTAGGTCTTGTGAGAGGGCGTCGAGCTAAATGTGAGACTAAGACGAATAAAATGTGTTGGCAGAACCTACGATGCACACTAGGAATAAATTTACCAGCTGCTCGCATGTCCGACGTTCAGAGCCAAATTGTCCTGCAGCGGATGCTTCGTAGAATGTCGAGTCTTTGTAGCTCTCTTTTGAGACGGCGTCAAGCTCAGGATTGACATCATGGGATGCTGGCTTGGCAAGGTGGCATGCACGGTCGGGACTAGGATCCTGTAGTGGAAGACGGAGAAATTTACTGTGAGATCGAGACGGATAGGATGCGTTGGCGGGACCTACGATGCGCACCAACAATAAACCCACCAGCGTCTCGCACGTTCGATGTCCAGAAAGGCAACGTACGATGAGTCGATGTAGGTAGCTTGTGAAAGGGCGTCGAGCTAAATGTGAGACCAAGACGAATAGCATGTGTTGGCAGAACCTACAATACGCGCTGAGAATAAATTTAATAGCTGCTCGCATGTCTGAGGTCCAGAGTCAAATTATCCCGTAGCGGCTGCTGCTTCGTGACTCTCGAGTCCTTGTAATCTCTTCTGAGACGGCGTCAAGGTCAGCAATAACATCATGGGACGCTTGCTTGACAAGGTGGCATACGATCGGCGCTGTTTGGGATCCGTAGTGGAACAAGAAGAAGCTTGATGTGAGAATACGACGTGTGGGCGGGACCAACGATGCGTACCAACAATAAACCCACCAGCCTCTCGCACGTTCGGTGTCCAGAGAATGAACGCATGATGAGTCGAGTCATTGTGGGTGTCTTGTGAGAAAGCATCAAGCTAAATGTGAGACCAAGACGAATAGCATGTGTTGGCAGAACCTACAATGCGCACCAAGAATAAATTTACCGCCAGTTGTTCGCATGTCCGAATTCCGGAGTCAAATTGTCCCGTAGCGGCTGCTTCGTGACTCTCGAGCCCTTGTAATCTCTTCTGAGACGACGTCAAGCTCAGCAACGACATCATTGGATACTTGCTTGGCAAGTGGTATACACGGTTGTGGCTATTAGTGATCCTTAGTAGAACATGAAGAAGTTTGATGTGAGACCAAGACGGATAGAAAGTATTTGGCGGGACCGACGATGCGCAACAAGAGTAAACGCACTTGCTTCGTGCGTGTCCGACGTCCGCAGAGTCAAGTTGCCCTGTAGCGGGTGCATGATGAGTGTCGAGTCCTTGTAGATGTCCTGTGAGAGGGCGTCGAGCTAAATGTGAGACCAAGAAGAATAGTATGTGTTGGCAGAACCTACAATGCGCACTCCGAATTGATGTAACAGCTGCTCGCATGTCCGACGTTCAGAGTCAAGTGGTACCGTAGCGGCTGCATGATGACTGACGACTCCTTGTAGCTCGCTTCTGAGAGGCGTCAAGCTAAGCAACGACATCACGGGATGCTTGCTTGGCAGGGTGACATGCACGGTCGGGGCTGTTGAGAATCTTGTGGCAGAATACGTAGAAGCTTATTCTGAGATCGAGACGGATATGATGTGTTGGCGGGACCTACGATGCACACCAAGAATAAACCCACCAGCCTCTCGCAAGCTCGACGTCCGGAGAGAACTTGTCCCGTAGCGGGTGCATGATGAGTGTCGAGTCTTTGCAGGTGTCTTGTGAGAGTGCGTCGAGCTAAATGTGAGACCAAGACGAATAGGATGCGTTGGCAGGACGTACAATGCGTACTAAGAATCAATTTTCCAGCTGCTCGCATGTCCGACGCTCAGAGAGTCGAATTGTCCCCTAGCGGCTGCTTCATGACTGTCCTGTCCTAGTAGCTCTCTCTTCTGAGAAGGCGTCAAGCTCATCAATGGTATCACCGAATGCCTGCTTGGCAAAGGTGGCCATGCATGGCGGGGCCGTAGTGGATCTCGTAGTGGATGACAGTCTTTGACAGTCTTTATTGTGAGAAGATATGATAGAGCTCGTATAGCTCAAATATTATCGCTGAATAGATTCAGTACATTTTTAGGTCGATGAGAACTCGGGGTTTCTTACATGATACCGGCCAGAAACTTGATGTAGTGCATTTATGACGAGTCGGATGATAGCGAGACAAAGGAGCTTTAATTGATGTCACTGTCCGAGTCTTAGTCACACGATCACACTTCTGTCGACATCTAATGGGCCTACTGGCGCAACGATCATGGGAATCGACTGGAACACCGTTGTAGGGAAGCTCGAAGTGGGAACCCAACCAAAAAAAACGTGTAATATTGGCAATTTGACGTATGAGCCGCCGGGTAAAAATATCAACGACAACGCCTGGACGATAAATGCGAGATAGGTTCGGACCTCCCTGAAGATGGACATGGCGAATTGATTCGCGTAAACGAGAGGAGGCCCAACAGCCATCCCAATGGACGAAATCACAGCGACTTCTTGGATGTAGCGTCACTATGTGTTCAAGTTCAAGTTTGGGCCGCTGCTCACTGAGGCTGTGACTAGCCGTTACACTGGCAGTACTACAAATATTCTTTATGTAAGCCATTAGAGAGACACAGCACGAGATCATCACATGCTTAAACTGCTCAACGCCACCAGCGCAGCACCAGCGGCCATACCCCTCCCATCCGCTCCCCCCGACTGACCCTCGCCGTCACATTTGATGCTACCAGAAGCTCTACCGCTTCTTGCATCGGCTGTGTCTCTACGCTGCCCGTACCCATAATCACCATCGTGCCATTGCTCGGTATCCCGTCCACGACGAACAGCGGCGCTGGCCCAGGTGTAAGCAGTTCGGTGGCGCCTGAGACAGGTGCAGCACGTAGGAGTCGTTGATGGCCCATTTCATCGCGTGCGTCGTGAACCCTCCACGAGAGAGCACCACCGTCGTGTCGGCAGCTGTATCGTTGGCCGACGTGCCCTTGTACGACGTCAAGGAGACCGTCAGGTTGAAGTAGGACCCACCGTAGCCCAGCGTCGATGGCACGCTCGACGAGTAGGATGAAGATCTCGAGTATATGTCGTTGGATAAGCCACGTTGAGCTCGACGTCGACATTGGGATTCTAACCCAGGTCAGAGGAGCGCCGTGATACATCCTAATAATGCTGGACGAGAAGCCCACACTGGACCAGCGAGATCCCTTGAACGCCTTGGGATTGTAAATGGCGGGGGTCCCAATGAGACCCGAGGCGAGCAACTAGAAAAACGGCATCTGAGCGAGCGTATGGGGTGCAAAGCGTCTGGTTTGAAAAACCAGCAATGTCGTTCGAGGCGCCATTAACTTTGAGGAGCACAGTTCTGTCCGGGAGAGCGATGAACGGCCCAAAGTGCGACCCTCGAGCGTGTCGTCATCTCGTCCATGCAGTGGGGAAGAGTCGTCCTAAGGTTCGAGGGTGGGTGTGAGGCGCTGGCAGTCTGGAGACCTTGGATAGGTCCAGGTATGATGATAAAACAGTCGCAAGTAGTTGCCACAGTATGTCTGTACCGCCACAGAGACGGTCAGGTATAGTTAGTTGTTGGCCGGAGTGAAAGGGAGATGGCTACCGTGCCCGGCAGGGTATACGCGCATGACGCCCTTGGTCATGTCGGGGAGATGTGTCTGCACGTTTTGATCGGAGTCTCAAAGAACTGGGATGGAGTTTCGGTCAAGGGTCATGTCGCAAACGGAGGACGCGGAAAGAACTCACTGGTAGAAAGGTTTGCCTGGATAAGCATCTTGCCCAATGAGGTACGTGTGTGCGAGAGTTGGCAGAACCTACAATGCGCACTTACAAGCTGCTCGCATGTCTGACGTCCAGAGTCAAATTATCCCGTAGTGCAACCGTATCGGCTGCTTGTGAGTGTCGAATCTTTGTAGCTCTCTTCTGAGACGGCGTGAAGGTCAGCAATAACATCATGGGTTATTTGCTTGGCAAGGTGGCAAGCATGGTCGGGGCTGTTTGGGATCGGTAGTACTAGAACATGAACGAGTTTGCTGTGAGACCAAGACGGATAGGACGTGGTGGGACCGACGATGCGCACCGAGAATAATTGCACGAGCTTCCTGCAAGTCCGACGTCCAGACAATCAAGTTGTCCCATACTAGTTGCATGGCGAATGTCGAATCCTAGGTGTAGCTCTCATCCGAGAGGGTGTTAAGCTCAGAAATGAAATCATGGGATGCTTGCTTGACGAGGTGGCATGCACGGTTTGGGCTGTTTAGAATTTTGTAGTGACTCAGCTTGTGACCATGTAACACAAAAAAGTGTGAGTCGGTGATAGTACGTACTTAGAAGTTTACCATCTGAGACTTGTGTGAGACCAAGGCGAATTGGATTCTTGTTGGCGGGAACTTGGTAATAGTAACATCGGAAGCGCCCTTGTAAGTAATAGCTAGCGACCCGTCAGCGCTGGGACAGTCCGTGCCCTCAGGCTTGTCACCGGTCCTGCCACTCGTTTGGAGTCCAGGCTGGGGGGCGTGGCACGTCAGAAGGTGACAGAATCGGCGCTCGTGTGGCGATATAGCCACTTTTACGCTGCGCTCCGCAGTGACGGCGACTGACTCTTCCCAGTATTCAAGGAGCACTTGCGTGCTCGTACTCGCGCTCCTCATTATGACGCCTGACCTGGTACTCCTCTGAGCCAAGGCATCCAAGGACCAAGGTAGCACTGGTGTCTACGGTCTGCACCCGTAGCCGGCGAGAAATTTACGGATCAACATGACCAGTCCGAGTCTGGCCAGACGGTGACTGCACGAGTAACGAATCTTGGGGCGAGACTCGTCGGATGGGCCTAGATACATTGCCAATCAATCAGTGACATATCGTAGCAATTCATCCATCGCAGTGATGATAAGCCGATGAATATTATGCTAAAATCAAAACTCATATCCGCAATCATTCTCCTCCAATCCATACATCTCAAGATGATCTTCCAGGACAGACTCCGACTCTGACTCCAGGTCTGAATCGCTCGAATTGCCATCGTTGCTCTCATCGTAATCTTCATGCTCGTCATCACGTAGCACAGTGTCACAGTTACCTGGAACTGAGTTTGAGTTCCGTTAGTAATAGTACACCACAAGTAAGTAGATCACAAACGACTCGGAAGACCTGGAACGCGACCCGGATTTTCAATGCTGTCGCAAACAGTCGGGTGCGCTTCCAACGTTTCAGGCCTGAGAATATGAGAGTAAGTGTGGCCAATGCCGAGGCCCCAATGATATCTCATCATCATATCACGGTCAACGAATCTAATTGCGGGGGGTCAACCATGTTCACTCCCAGCCGTGTATAACTCGCACCGGTTAATATAGTAGCGCTTCCAATCGCCCGAGTCACCAGCGCTCGATGACACCGCGATGCCATCCGGATGTAACATACCATCAGCAAAAGAAGGTATCAAATGGCAAGCTCGTAGGACGTCAGCCGGATCCACGAAACCGAATGCGTCCCTGGTTGCCATCGGTACAAATCTTGCAGTATCGAATGCTAAATGTTGCCATCCCGAAGGGCGGTCGTCCAATACTTCTAACCACCGCACCCAAAGGAACTCTATACGCCGTGACTGGTAATCCCTCGACTCTGGACCAGTGTATATGACATTACCATGGAAAATCCCCAAAACCCGAGCATAGCAAAAGGGGTGTTGAGGAGATGCATCTAAATCTGAGCACGATAACAACATGATGTCACGGTGGTCAGTGCGCGGATTGACTGCATCGGATTCGCGCCGAAGGTCGTAAGTGGTGTAGTTGACTCGGAGTAATTTGTGCCGGTAAATTCTGTTGCCTTTGAAGACGACATCGGTTAACTTTGCAGGCAAGTCAGCCAGGGCATCATCCCCAAGCTCCGCATTCAATGAAATGTCATTGGACGGGTCTGTGCCTTGATGGATGGCGAGAATCCGAGGTAGAATATGCGCCTTTAGCTTTGATGTGAAATCCTGAGATTACGATCGACTGTTGGTTCATGCATAGAAATAAGGCAACTTACTTTAGTCGCTGGATCGTCCAGGTTACTCTGCACAAATTTCGTAAGCTCCTCCATCATGAAAATTTTTAAGTGCTGATATACATAGCTGAATATGATCAATTATTTATCAGTCTGATTTATTCAGATAAATGTATATCTGGCAATATCATTTTCAGATCATAAATTTATACAACAGATAATATCCTATAGCTCATGGCAGACATTTCATCACTTGATCAGGTATTATTGTTTGATATCATCATGTTCTATCATTGCCCTTTCAGTATCATCATTTTGCCACCAAGCTTATATATTATCCTTTGAATATCACTATGATTTTACTAGATCAGACATTGTTATTTGCACACCATTATTTTCCAACCAAGGTCAGATATTATCCTTTGATATCATTATGTTCTATCATTGCCCTTTCAGTATCATCATTTTGCCACCAAGCTTATACATTATCCTTTGAATATCACCATGATGTTACTAGATCAGACATTATCCTTTGAGCATCATAATTTTCTTGCCCAGCTCACATATTATCCATTGAACAGCATTATGATATCACTGTATCATATGTTACCTTTTGAATATCATCATTTTGCTACAAGCTCATTGATGATCATATGAATTCCACTATGATATCACTACATAAGACATTATCCTTTGTGTATCATCATTTTATCACCCAGCTAGCTTATCGATATTTGATTGACATGGTGGTGTTACTAGATTAGATGTCACCCTCTGAATATCATCATCTTGCTACAAGCTCACTGATGATCATGTAAATATCACTATGATATCACTAGATAAGACATTATCCTTTGTGTATCATCATTTTACCACCCAGCTCAGAGGGTCCAAATCAGGAAATTTCGTAAATGCTAATATGCCTAGGTGAATATGATCAACTATTTATCAGCCTGATATAGTCAGATGGATGTATATCTGGCACTGTCATTCTAAAATCATAGATTTATAGAACAGATAATATCTCATAGCTCTTTGAAGACATTTTATCACCACTTCAGACATTATCCTTTCAATATTTCCATTATGCCACCAAGTTCAGATATTATTATTTGAATGCCATCATGTCATCAGTAGATCAGATACTATCCTTTATATGCTTCCATTGTCACCTGTCATCACTAGATCAAATTCTATCCTCAGTATCATCTTTGCCATCTAAGCTCAGCTATAATCACCATGTTATCCCTTGATGTCATTCTTCAAATGTTACCACTTTATTACCAGGTGTCAGGCACCCATGGCTTACCTGCCGATACCCCGGGCCATGGCTCAACCTGTACATAACTTATCTTGTGTGCATGATTTGACATATTAGACTAACTACAAAATGTGTAGGGTAACACACGAACTAGAAAAAGAGAGCAAACTTGAAGGGATGGCTGTATGCTCTGAGCAAAATGGCAATACCATCACCCATTGTCTCGTGTGCTGTGTTGTGGCATCTGCTACCACGAGCCTACGAGAGGGAAAGAGAATGAGAAGGTGCGTTTGGCGACGACTGGTACTGGAGCGAGGAAAGGGCTGCGGGGGTGGGTGTTCTGATTCCGGTCAACAAAGTCTAGCTCGTAGTTCCGAACATGCCACCACCACCGAGTCTGAACACACGGAAGAAACCATGACTCTCTTTAGCTGGTTGAGGCTGGCGTTGCGTGGTCAGGGCCATGCAACCGGTTGTTGAGCCGCGCGGAACAGCAACTTTGGACTGGTAGACTTCGTCAAACGAGTCCTGCGTCAGGTTGGTAAACTTGGTGTCCCGAAGAACGACCGTCATCACGAAGATGCCTCCAATGGTTCCAGCATCCCGAGCCCGTGCAACCACCGTGGCAGTCTTTTCCTTGTTGTTTGCATCGGCAGCGATCACCTCCACTTGCACTCCACTCTCACGGAAGCTCTGGATGTACAAGTTGTCGGTCTTCGCAAGACCCTTCGGGCCGCGACGACTTGTCAAGAAGATGTGGCGGGCACCACGACGTGCCATCCACTCGGTAATACGCACCCCAAGTTCGCTATACCCGCCCAAAGAATGTACGACTTGCGAGGATCAAACAGCTGGCTGCTCGGGTCGATCCTGACTAGAAGGCTGGGATCCGGCACGAGGACCAGGGAATCGACGTCGTCGACAACGACCCCCCCCCGTGTCAGGAGAAGCAGCAGCGAGACGGATGACGTCCAGGACATGTGCAGACGCAGCGTCGGATGGGATTTCGGGGACTTCGTCCGATCGGATGTGGACGTACGAACCAAATGGAGAGAGATACTCCGACCCACGAGCGTACACGTTTTTCCCACCGCCGTTGAAAATGACATCGAAGAAGAGAGACATCGCCCCTGACCTCGTCCATTCCTCGGCAGCCTGAGCAAAGTCGTCGATGAGGACGACATTGGAGGTAGGGATGTCGAGAGTGCTCGAAAGCGTGCTCGCCTCTTGCTGGCTTCTCATCGTGGCAAATACCTTGGCTACGAAACGTTTCGCAACCTGAAAGAGCGGCAAAGCCGGCACCTGCAAGATGAGGTCAGCCCAACCGCCCGAGTTCAGACAGACATTTCTAGCTTACCAGAAGTACCATCATGGACGAGAACGATCGAAGAAGCCAAAATGGAACAGCGCACAACAAGACCAATCCAAGCCGAGAGGAACGTGATAGAAAGAGCTGCCGCATCCATACAGCTGATGCCCTGTGGTAGCGGAACCACCGTATCCTCGCGTACGATGACGACGTCCGCCGGCGTTTGACATGCAACTCCCACAATCTAACGCATTCGAGAATCAGAGAGCAGGCACACGCAGATCGTAAATGGGGTCATACCTCCGCACCGACTTCCGCACCGACTTCCATCCGGGAAACAGAGACTCCACGAGACTTGAGCCGCCAACGAACACCAACGCAAACTTTGAATACACATTGGACCCGACGCCAAGTGCCTTGACTTCGACCTCTACGTCCGAAGCTTTGAGCTCAGGGGGGAAACAAGCAGCTAAACCGCCAGTCCCGTTAACCCAGCAGCACGAACGACGGTCTCCTTGACCTCTTTACCACCATGAACAAGCCGACGCACGTATACGTCTCCCCATCCTTCCCAATCTTCAGGTGCTGCTCTAGAAGCAACGAGTTCTTGCGCAGATCATGCACAATCTTCTCCCGGCCAGCCTCGTCCAGAGAGTGGTCCTCGAAGAGAACCGAGAACACTTGATACTCCGGAGATTCCGCGATGATACACGACGCGATACCTAGCGCTCCGATCCCAGCAGCGTCGTCGTTCTCGATGATCCACAACTCCGCTTCGGAAGAGATGTTCTTAGCTATCTCGATCAACTCACCCTCCATGCCGTGTTCGAACGGCTGGACTATCACAGTCTTGAACGGACCACATGGAAGTGACACAGTGGGCTGCGTCATCTGAGCACAAAGAACTGCCTTTCCGTCAACAATGTCCGAGACCTTGACGACCGATCCGGAGATAGAAGAGAACCTCCTGCTCAACGAAGCCAACATCAGAAGTTCAACGCTGGTGTCCGCCACTTCCACGCCGGAATCTGTGATGGGGTAACAAATGGATGAGCTGGGAAACGAAACTATCGAACCGAACTCACTCGTCACGGCAAGCAGAACGATACCGTTTCTCCCGACGACGTTCACGATCGAAGCAATGTCCACTTGAACCGCAGCAAGATCTACATGATGCACCACCACATCGAAGCTACACCGGCTCAACATCAGGAGCAAATCTGGATAAAATGACTCACCTAGACTGTAACATATTCGTCCAGGACTCCAGAACCGCTGACCTAGCGTGACGGTATCGCGAGTGTCCCGTCTTTGTGTCCGCATCCGAGGCAACACCTGCAACACAAAAGTACTCCGTGACAAGGCCAGTCTCCTCCAGGAGTGTCTCAAGAACCTCTTCAACCTCAACGGCAACCTCCGATTCTTCGCAACGTCGGCAACGCGGACCACCTTCCTGCCCGCAGCCGCAGCATCCCGCATGAGGGACTCAAAGACAGAACGAACAGACGCCTGTGGCGATATCAATGCGAGCGACGCAGGGAAGGCCTTCGGCTGCCACGTGGTCGTCAAACGCTCCTCGCAGCTGTCATCCGTGATAGCAACCGGCTTAGCGTCTGGGGCGAGCGCGATCTCGAACCCTCAATGGTGAACAGCACCTTGCCCTCCCCGTTTGCGATGGCGTGGTTCGACACGGACCTCTAGGCCCCCACGTCGTAGCCGTGAAGTACGTCCAGATGCCTTTCTTGAGCTCGGAATCCAAGTTTGGTGCGTCCCGGGAATCCCAGCGGCGTATGGCGTCCATCTTGACCGGAAGGAAAACACCGTTGAAGTCGAATTGCTTGGTCCCCATGTTGATGAACATGGCAAGACCGCACTGCGTGATGCTATCCAGGACACCTGGGTGAATAACATACCCTTTACCATAACGTCTGGGGTGCCTTCCGGGATCTCGAGGTACGTCAGGTAGGCCGAGGTGCAAATTCAAGGAGTGACTCGGAAGAGTGTCAAGGGGACACTAACTCACGGAATTGCAATAGCGAACGATGCCGGGTCTTCTAGACCTGCCACGATGTATTTATATGCTATAGGATAAAGTGTAAACGCGATATCCGGCATCTGTAAATGTCGAGAAACGAACTTCCGCTCACAGTCATGCCTTCATGCAGCGTACTCGGTGCTCTATCCCAGTGTCAACAAAATCAACGGATTGAAGCAACAAGGACATACCATAAAACCGCCACCTGCCAGCGGAAAGCAGGATTGACACATAGTCGCCTAAAAGCTGACTTACGAAGATCTTGGTTCGCAAGGGATCGTTCTGGTAACTGAAAATAGAGAAATTGGAGACCAAGCTTACAGATTGCGAGTGGTGCTGGTTTTCAGAGAGATGCTCGTTAGTATCGTCTTGCATATCCGTGGTAATGCATCGGGATTTGCCGGGTCCCGTGCATTATGAGTATTTCATTACAGTATCTAGTCTGATTCATCACTACAGTTATCCCAATCAGGACCGTACATCTCGTACATCTCCAAATTGTTCGGATCGTCTTCCAACTCGTCAACCGATCCGAGATCATTATCCCCACCATCATCTACAGACTCTGCCTCCCATTCAAGAGCATCTAGTTCACCGAGCGATAGACCAGCACCAAGATCATCGAACCCATGAACGAGGGGTTCAGAAATACTGCCGTTGACGGAGGTAAAATCGAAGAATTTGTTAGGGCGTCGCTTGTCACTGACTCGAACTCGGCTGAATGCCTTTCCTGTATCAGGCAACTGCCATTCAAGTGCGTCCAGTTCAGAAACAGAAAAATCGTTGTCTAGGTCAGCAAACCCATCAAGAAGGGAATGCGAGGCACTGTCCCCGAATGGATCGAGTTCTGAATCGATGTGTTCGAGATCGTCAAGTTCGCCCTGAGAGGTGTGGGGAGTACTAGTAGCCATTGAGTGCGGTACACTGTCTTGGGTGTGGGAATAGGTATGGCCAACCCCAAGGCCCCAGTGGTATCTAAGTAGCATATCACGATCCACGAATCTGTTCAAAGTATAGCACGTTAGTATAGAGTTACACCGGTCATAAAAAAAACGAAATCGCAACACCTGTTAATATAATAATGCTTCCAGTCGTTGCTGTCTTTTGCTACGGAGGATAATCCAGCGCAATCTGCATATGCCCTTCCCTTTGCGAAGGCGGGGATGAGATGACATCCTCTTATTGCAACGGCGGGATCAACGAAGTCGAATGCATTGTCGTCGTCCATCGGAACGAACCTCAACGTGTCGAGCTCAACCGCACAGCTGGGTGGATTCCATTCGAACCATCGTATGTGCAAGAAGTCTAATCGACGAGCATTGTAGTCCTTGAGCCCCGGACCGATATACTGAATATTTGCGTGATAGATGCCTACGACGCGAGCGTAGCAAAAGTGATGCTGCACTACTTCCTCCCCGCATCCCGTTTGAAGCATCATTATGTCACGATGGTCGCTATTAGGATTGAGGGTGTCTTGACCGCGGCGAACGTCGTACGTAGTGTAGTTGATACGGAACACATTATGCTGGTAAATTCGTTCGCCTTTCAATAATACTTGATTGATGGTGGCCTCTGATTTGCTGTAGCTGTGGTCTAGTAGGCCCATTGCCATACGATCGTTACTCGATTTGGAAGCGTCTGCATGGATTGCCTTGATGCGGGGAAGAAGGTGTTGTTTCAGCTTCGGGATGAAGTCCTTCTCGCTTCCTTTAATTATGAACAAGATAACAAATAAATTTGGGCATACCTTTAGTGCTGGATCGTCTGAGTTCCTGTTCGCAAAGGTACCGACATCAATCGGTCTGTGTTGCGACTTTCCGATATTATAGCGTTCTTCGGGAGCACTCGGAACAGACTCCGTCTGAATGGCAGCGGTATCATTGGTCTCTCGAACTCGGCGTACTCTTGCTTGGCGTCGCTCAATCCGGGTTAGTTGACGAACAAAATTTTTTCGGCTAGTGCGTGTGTACCGCCCTTTCCCGACACGATGCTCCCGTTCTCCCTTGAGAAAACATCAGAAATCAATTGGATATATGGGTAGAACGGTCACTAACTGGCTGAGTGGAATAGGAATCGGTGGTTCCGAACATCCGGATGGAGGCCGTGTAGTCACCGAGGGCGTGGAACTTATAGGTGTGAAGATTAAAGGACTTTGATTTGAACGATGTCGTGGCAACGGAATTTCCAGGGACACGTTTGGGACAAGTGCGAGCTTCACGCCGTTGGCGCTGTTCAGACTCGCGCTTGAGTTCTTTAGTGCGAAACGCGGGACATGTGTCAGCTTCAAAGGCTCGTATTGCATTCCCTAGAGACTGTGTGGCATCGTCCATCAGCTGGAGAGTGTCGTCAGTGTGCATACGGAGCTTCGCAAGCCCGTGCCAGTAACAAAGGAGGCCAAGGAGCTTCATCACGGTTGCATCGTGAGGATCTGGTAAAAGTCCCTCGAGGACAGGAAGGGCGCACTAACGAGCTCGGCTTAGTCAAAATCCTAGAGCACCAACTTCCTACGTACCTGGAGGAGATCTTCGAAGGCATGAGCCGTCATTCTCCTCATCTCCGACACATTCTTCGAAAATCGTCGAATAGTATCCTTCCCGAACGAAGGAACCTGGCGGTATCTTCAAATTGCAAACACGTCAATTGCATGCCCAGGAGGAGTATCAAGTCCGAATCACTTTCCTTTGGTCGAGCTCCCGCAGCTTGTTCCCTTTCAAGCTATCCAGCATGCGTAAGAGATGCATGAAGATGGCTTTCCAGACCCCAAGCTCAAATTCATGCATCATATCAACGACAAGCATGAGAAAAAGATTGAAATCAAGATGGTGCAGTCGCTCGGAAAAGGCGTTCTACCATCAGTCAGTGAATGCATCAAGCTCCAATTCAATCTACACATACCACAGTGGGAATCAAAGATTCGTCCTTCAACAGCGCTTCAACTTGCGTCGAGTTCACGGCGTAGTTGCGCTCGTAGATAAGTCTGCGCGCGTCTATGATTTTTCCCTGCCGATCAGCATCATCGACGCGAAGTAGTAGTTCCCGCTCAGCTATATCTTGTCGGGTACCCATGTCGGGTACGTGCGTCATGGGAAGCGTGCACCGTGGACACGGGCATGTTCCAAGATTGCGAATAGACGCTATAAGAACCCTATTTAAATGGAATGATGTTAGCGGAATAACCATGTGGAAGAATATAATCCGTACTTCTCGGGATAATCAGCAGAATAAGTAAATATACGAGGGTAGAAACGCCGCTTAATACCATCGCAGCACAAAATGACCACCCCGTGCTGGTAGGCGGTCATGAACTCTTCATCGAGTAGAAGCTTCCATTGCCCGTGGAAGAGGTCCCTCTGGCAATGGGTGCAAATTGTGTTGCTCGGGGCATTGTCACCTAGATGCTCTGCCAAAAAATCTTTGAAGTTGTCCGGTAGCTAGAATAATAATAAGTTCAGTTCAGCAAAATGAAAATACTTACTTACCGCCTGGAAATAGGCTGCATGAGAACACAAGTTATTCGTCGGCTGCGATCTTCGGTACTTTGACTCGTTGCCAAAAAAGACGTAGAGGGGCCATAATTTCGCATCACTAAAAGTAGTCAGCTGTGTCGCATCGGACCAGAACATGAGCGCTGCAACGACACGAGGCAGATCACATCCAGGCTCCGGGGGCGAGTCTTGGAGGGCCTGATGTGCCTTGAGGAACGCAGTAGAGGTGAAGAGTTCACCGTGCACCTTGACGTCACGGTCTCTGTGAGGCGGATGCCATCGCAGTTCGTAAGGTTCGTAATGGAAGAGGGATGCCTGGGCTGGATTGGAAATCTTTTCCTTGATAATTGAGACGAGGGAACGATAGTAGAATCCCGGAATGACGTAGTCCTTCACACCTGGATTTCTTGACCGGCTATGGAATGGTACGGAGATGGTGACCGAGGAACATTTCCATCCTTCGTCATCACCCAACCATTCAGGAAGATCACCATCGAACCGATTCTCTCCGAGGTGCTTGTCGATGGAGGACCATGGGGTCTCCGACACGGCGGAAGGCGAAAATAATGGGTCACCAACAATTTCAAGCAATTGCCTGAAATTATCCTTGGATTTCTGGATCCCTTGGTTCCAGTACCAGTCACCGAGAAGCATCGAACTCTCGTTGGGATAAGGATGATAAGGATTTTCGGATTGGGTTGCTGACTTCGGCAAAAGAATAGATTGCGAACCAGCGTTTTCAACGGAGTATGGGTCTTCTGGGTCGTGACGAGGAAGCGAGGAAGCGTTGTACACGCGGAATAGCCCGAACCTGTTCAACTGTGTCTTGAATATCTTGCGCACCGAGGAGAGTATAGAGTGAGGGGATTTTTCGACAGAAAGACTCGCCATGTTGTGAGATGCAGAGGGTGGATTGTCTGTGTCTGAGGCTTCAGTCAAGACAGAAGTACAAACTTCAGGAGGGGGGAGCGGAGCCAAGCATTCCGGAAGCACGTCTGGAAATTGTGATGGTAGTCGAGCCTGATCGTATCTTGACCTGGGCTGCACGAAAGAACGAAGTTCATCCGCTGCCAAGGGCACGTCGTCCGTTAATTGCTGTTGCGAACAGAAGGACATTTAAGTGAGTTTGTCGCAGCCTGATATCACTACATACTAAAATGCTTACCTGACGCAACTCAGAAGGACGCGGTCCCTCCGAGTGGATTTCAGTGGCACAGTTTACACTGGAACTGCTCGCAGCCTTGCCGTCCAATGCTAGACTTGGCACGTTGGTACCCGGCCTACTCAGCCTACGTTTTTTTGTTTGATAAAACTCCCTTGCGATTGTAAGGGCGCCAGCGAGCCGTTTCTTGCCTTTCTGACATCCTCTTTCATGGCGAGTGAATGCGCCGAGGTCGGTGAAAGCGCGGTTGCAAACACACGTTCGGGTATAGTCCTCAGAAGAAGCTGACATCTGCAGAGTAACATAAGAAACAGGCTACGCCAATGAAATGCACTGCGAAGGGGGTCACTGGGAATGCTGACCAACTTGTACCGAGGTACGTATACCAAAGTGTAATGGCTAAAAAAGTAAGTAACCTTTCGTTACAAGTTACAGCTTAAGAATACAACATTCCATACTACTATGAGTTTGTCAAGATAGAGAAACGAGTCGGAAACGACACCTTTAAAAGAACAAAGAATACATCTAGCCTGCTCACAAACACTTCAGATCAAATAACGGAAAAAGAAAAAAAAAATGAATGAATGAATAATAAGGAACGTCTGTCAAGCGAATGATATGTCTGCACTCAAAATCACTATGCAGAAGTTCAGCGTGCTGCTCACCTGGATCAACAACGAACTTACAACATTGGTTGAACGGCACTGCAGTAGGCACACTATTTCCCGCCTCTTCTGGACAGACAGAACTCCTTCATCCTCATGCGACTAATGGCAGTAATGTACCGTCCCCTCACAGTATCTGCTTCGTCAGCGTTAACGGCAGTATGTGCTTGCGAAATCTGGCGGAATTCTCCTTCGCCGAGAACTTGGCGCAAGGCGCCCTCCCAATTCTGGCATGTCTGCTCGGCATCTGCTAGACACCCAAGCATTACATTCTTCTTTGACAAAGACTCTATGTACATGCGCCTTAAAACATCTGCAGGAGGGGATGTGGCAACCGGAAGTCGCTACTGATATGTAAGACATATCGCAGGCTGCAAGCGTAGATAAGCTCTCACCAGGATCTTTGCAGTACCTTCTAGAACCTTCACATAGTCTTCGACCCTGTAAAGCTTTGTGTAGTTGTTGCAGTCCAGATCGCCGCGCAAAATAGTATCCATACTGCCAGGTAGGGGAGCTAGAGACGCAAAGTTCGTAGTCTTGTTCGGAGATGCCACAGGCACCCCAAGCCCGCTGGTGAGCTGCGGTGAGGACACGGTGCAGCGTTTGACTGAGGTAGGGGTCCCGTTCGACATTTGATATACCTCTTCAAAGTGAAGGGTGGACGTTACAGTGACGACCCGGTAAGAACCCTTTGAGAACCACCGTAACATTTCACGTCATGTGACCAAAGACCAAGAAGTTCACACACTGATCAGTACTCAGTGATAATGATCGCCTTTTGGTGGTACTTCATGTCAACCCCTTGGGTATTGGCGAGTAGCGTCACGCATGATTGGAATCACCAATTTAATGCCACATGGATTAGGTAGATCATAGATGCCAACCGCTGTGGGAAGTAAACAGTACAATAATCGTAGTTTCCATTCGAATTTCAGTGCTTCTGGACTCGGAGCTCACTGAAATACGCGCGCGTTGGACCCCCGTCCTCCTACCCTATCACCATCTACCTTTGAACTGGGTCATCACACCTGAGGTTTTAGTGGGTATAACGCTGCCCAGGCCCTCTGATGTTACCGAGGCCACCTAGACAGCTCACGGAGCCCCACACTACCCCACACACCCGTCACCCGTGGGGTGTGCGTAAGCGCATTTTTCCTCGGACCGGTAGCCTTAGCGTTTATGTAGAACTAGGTTATTATCGCTTGTCCAAAAAAATTAAATTAAATTAAATACACGCGCGATCTGGTATAGTTTCGTTGACAAACCGCCTTGGATTTTCAGTTGTTCCTGCAGTAACTCTTGTGTAATAGTCGGTGACCATATCAAAACTCGCTAATTTTTTCAGGTTCACACCACTGCATTCACTTCAGTGCACAGATAGTAGTGCAAAGTAGGGGTAGGATGACATCTAACCGTTGAGCGTGTATAATTACCGCCCTACTTTGATTAACGGTTGCATCTGTTATCCCGAATCTCTGTCCACTGATCCTATTGTCCACTGTCCCGCCGACCGTTCTGTTCCGTACCTGTCATCCGTCCCCCTCAGTGACCACCACCCTTCAAACTGCCACGCCCACGGTGTTCAGCACTCAGTGACGAAAATGAGATCCATTGATAGCGGTTTCAGGCAGTTAAAAAATCGATGCTCATTGTCAAATTTCGATACGTATCGTGGTGTTCACTTCCCACAATGAACTGCCTGGCACTGCACGGAAGTAGCACCGGACGACTCAAATGGAGTGACACCAAGAGACGGGAAGCGTTCTCGTGAACAAGAGCTACAAAGAAGCGGAGGACTGTCAAAACTACTCATTAATCACCATGGCATTATAGAAGGCCGTGCGAAGGATGGTTGATCTAACAGTCCAAGAGGTCCGAGCCGACGTTGCTGGAGCCTGAGCACTCCCGCTTGGTCAATGTAGAGGTTGCGAGCCTCGGGTGCCTTTTGATCCATAATATCGCAATTGCTCGATCAATATGTCCAGCAACCCTTGAGCTAGGAGGTAGCCTTCCAACTCGCTATTGACTCAGGTTGATCAATAACATGCTACACCACGCCAGAGTCCTCTTACCTTCACGCAATTTGAGCAGAGTGAAAGTGGCGGCAGTCCGTGCATGTGTTCGACGTCCACCAGCAGCATCCAAGATCTGCTTTATGAACCTCCTACGATTATCTCCGGGTGGTCCAACTGCGGCAAAGTTAAGCGGAAAGAAGAATGGCCTTCCCAGAAAATATCTTGTACAAACCATAATTTCCGATCCTGATCCTGATCCGCGCAGGGGAGACGTTCCGGGTGCTGGAAGGAATTGAAGTTGAACCGACGAAGAGGGATTCCGTGTAGTTGGCCGACTGGGGCCTTGCTCAACTTCAGATCGAAGAATTGAATTGAATGTGCCATTGCGATGAAGGGCATGCATGCGCGGCTCACTGGGTTCTCGGAAAATTTTAGCGTAGGAAACTTCAACGAGCGCCTACACTGCCAACGAACTGACGGGTCCTTCTCGCTTTTGTGCTGGCTCATGGAGCCCGTGTTTCACACTCAAGCAAAGATGCGGTGCTAGAATCAAGGTCAAACCTCCAAATGAAACCTCGATTGAATACGAGGCGGACCTTGTTGAGAGGGGAAGATGACGACTCGCAATACGGCGGTGAGATGACGTGCATCTGGTCACAGGCCTCAGATAGCTTTGTGACGGAAGCCGCTTGACGCACCGTCTCTGTCCAGCATCAAAGAAAGCTTATCCCCCCAAGTCGTCCCACTAGTGACTCGGACTTCGACGAGCTTGTTAATGATCGTATTCGGGTCTAAACGTGATTGGGGCTCAAATAAACATGAGGAGCGGGAGCGGGAGAGTCGGGGGTGGGGGTACACTGGAATCAGGCAATGGTGAACGACGTGCCAGGAAGGAACGAGGAAGGAACGCACTCGAGCGCTTTTATCCCGACTGTACATACTGTACGTTCCGAGTTTTGATTCGTCGCGCGGCTCTGTGGCAGTGTTGTATCTAAATGCCGCCCGGTTGTTTTCGGTGACTGGGGTGATTTGTCAAGCAAGGTAATCAAAGCATCTTAGACATGCCACTGTGGCCACGGCTGGCAGGACGACTGTCCACATTGATATAAAAAATCGACCCCAGGATCCAGCTCTTTCCTCTGCCACCTCATCCAAAGCGCGTCGGAGCGCGAGCGCAGCAAAGTATCCCGAACAGACGTACGCGTCCAACAACCCATCTCTTTCGAATAGCGATAATTCAGCGTCGTAGTCGGAGACATGTTGAATTGAATCAGTCGACCGAGTAGAATGATTTACACGGGTCTGCAAGCAAACAAACAAAAAATTTCAGAGACAGAATAGGTGAACGATCCTCATGCAGGGGGCAGACTGACCGGTATTGGCCCTTCAATCTTTTTCGCGTGAACACCCTGCCAGTCTTGACGATACTCCTGCACGCGCTGAGAGAACACCAGTTATACAGAGAGTCATCGGCACGGGCGATTCAGCATTGATGATGGTTACGGCGGTTGTCTCGTGCCCGGCTCCGTGGTGGCACTTTATCATTCGCGGCGTCAATCGCGCACGCATACTTGCCATAAACGCGACATCCATCTCCTTTTTGACGTCTACACGATGTCGATGGTTCCAGTATGTAACGAGGGCACGGAGCCTCGTGACCCATTCAACGCAATCGTGTGTTGAATGTACCTGTATGAATCACTAACACAGCCCATCTAGAACACGCACGAACGCACCTCGAATCGTACAACCACGCCGGAGCAAGTAGGACATCAAACGTCCGTCTGAGGTGCAGCTGTGCTCCATCTTGCGACTGTACATGCCCGTGATGTCTGCCCGCATCGCGTGCATCCTCCGCATTACGCGGAATATCCTGGCCGTCGTCTTCGGACAGCAGACCATATACTCTCCTCACAGCGCAGATGCTCCTCAGATCCAGCGTTCCATGTGCGTGGCGGATCTGTTCAGCACTTCTCGAAATCTCGCTCTCGAAGAGACTCTGGCTGTATTCCTCCAAGCTCTGTTTTAATTCCGACATCAAACGAGAGAGATGTCCACTCGGCGGAAGCGGGGGATTCGCGAACGATGGCAACAGGGAGAACAAGTTTCCACCGTGCGTTACGAGATCGAGATACCTGCCGCTTCGTACTCTTGGAGGTACGTGCTACGCTGACCGGGAGTGAGAGACGCCCATGCCTCGGCTTGGTCGATTGGTCCGGACGCGAGCAGGAATCCGAGCGCACTGTATGCATTAAAAGAGAAAACGGTTATCCGTGAGTCTTCGCTGTCAGATGATCAATGCATGTGTGCTTACAAGACGTTGAACCCCTGCACGACAAGAAAAATAAAAATAAGCCATGTCGGAGAACAACCACCGAAATCGGTCATACTTACTGAAAGCTGCGACGCAGACGGAAATGGGCTGAGGAAGGCGTCGTTATAGGCCAGGAAACGCGGCGCAGCGGGAACGGTACTTTTCAACAAATCACGAGCTTCCGGGCCGAGACTCTGCAGTCTGTCTGCGAGCGGGACGGCCCACGCTGACGACCCAAGCAGCCACAAGACGACCGCAAACGCCAGGCCCAAGCCAGACCCAGAGACTCGGACACTAGGCACCATGGCCCCCTTGCCAGTGATTGTGATGGAATGGCGCGAGACGAGTGGGACGGGACGAGACACTCGTGTGATGAACCTGGACGTTGTCTCGTCCGCAATCCCAGACAAGATTCATTTATACCCTGGCCGTAGATCTGCGAGCTGGGACGAGGTCACGGTGTCTCACCTTGGCCAGCAACCACCGGGCAGGCAACGCGAGACCGACGACGACAATAACAAAAACATGATTATGCAGGCAGCGACGAGGCTGACTGAGACCTCGAGTAGATTCGACTTGGGCGACTCTCGTTCGTCCTGCCACGATCGAACTCTCCGAGCCATCCGATCAGCCCATTCGAACATTTTGAAATTTCATATACGACGATCAGGCCCAGGGGAAACGGTTGCAATATAGAATGTCGTTCCTGCGCGGGCTCGGGAGAACGAGTTGACGTGTCGACGTTTAGCTTCGGAAACGGTAAATCCATTTGAGGCGGTCGTTGATACTAGACGCCCGCTGTTTCCGAGTCACTTCCGGAAGGCGCGCGCGCCTGATTGGTGGATGGAGCTCGGAGGCCGAGAGGTCTCCCCTTGTTCGAGAGTGTTCAACGAGAAACAAATTATGTGTGAGCATCCGAGTCATCGCGAAACCAGCGTGTCGTTCGAACTTTGTCCTGCATTAATATTGTCTCAGTCTCGCTCAAGATGGTGAACGCTGAAAATATCCCTTGCCTGTTTGTCCGTACAAAGTGAACTTTGAATGCGAGTTGTTCATTCCATTTCCTTGGTAACCTATTTTATCCGGCACGTTTCTGACAAGAAAAGTGTGAAATTGAAGCCCACGGGAGTTTCCGAGGGTACGTGACAACTTACAAGAAACCCACTTGGCCAAATGCAGCACACCGCTGTAAATCACCTTCTGACGATGTGCGTGACAGTGAATCCGCACGACAGCCAAATGAGCAGCACTGTTAGTCTAATGCTGCTCAGTCTGGCATACACGAACCCCGATATGACCCACACACAAGAGTATCTTATCATTGCCGCAGGATATCGAACAAAGGCTAGGTGCGTTCCCAGAGTCGAGGGTATGATAATTAATTGGATGTGCTGGCAATTGCTGGCATGCCGCCTTCTTCACCATCTGTGACTCGATCACGTCCGAAGTTCGGTCCGCCGACCTGACTGGCATTTTGGCCGTCGTGACGGCGACTCGTGATCGGTAACGTTATTGTACCCACCCTGCACCGACGGTGAAAAGAAAAGCAACTGCCACACTGGACAAACTGGATTGTTAATGACGCCCGTTCCTGAACCACTTCGTCCGAGATACCATACGTTGGCAGGGAGATGGCCACGTCGTCGACCCCAGGGGTCAGTGCACCAAGTTTGCAGGATCTAGGCACCTCCATTTCCACGTCCTCTTCTTTCGTTGACCGACGCTTCGCACCTTCTTCGTTGTACCTTCGTCCTTCTTCGGAACAGGTTCCAAATGGACGCAGCGCCTACAGCGCATGAATACCATCAAAGTCTTATTCTGGCTCGGTTTTATCGCACCGTGGTGCTGGCTCATCGGGACCGGCAAGCCGCAAGCCTTCACCGCGCAGGCATGGTTCCGGCTCGCGCTCGGGGTACGGTAATGAGTACCCACGCGCTGACGACCTTGCTGCCGGAAACACTCGAGATAGCCTTCGATGCCATGGCGGGGCGGGTCGAACACCTTGTTGCCGATCTGAAGGTGAACGCAATCCGGTAAGTGCTCCGTGATACGTAGTTCGAGGTGAGCCGACCGCATACCCTGATCAAGAAAGACCAACGATCGAACCTGCGAAAGAGACGAGCCGGAAAGAACGGCCCACGGCCACAGATTTCCCTCGACGTCCCGTTCGTGCCACAACCAGTCAAGTCGCCTACCAAATTCCCATGCGAGCTCTAGCTTCTTTCCTGTCCGCAGCTCGCGTTCTATGATAGCATTCCAGGTCCTCGACGCCGATCTGGATGGATCATCCTCGTTCGGAGAGCGATCGTTCTACCATGTCGACAATATTCCTGTGACAGAACGTATCGTACGCCTTGTCTAGGTCCAAGACATCGTGCACTGGAACATTAAAGCAAATGCGCATATCAATTTCTGGACAACGAATCGTGATGGAAGGAGGGATCATTCCCCCGAGACCACTTACTCGATGTGTCATCAAGGCAAAGTGCGAATCATTGGCCGGACAAATACTTACTAGAGATGCCACAACCAATCTTGCGCTCTGGTCCGACTCTTGACCTTGAAGACAAAGATATTCATCCTTGGGAAAAGATAGCATGCGCGTGTCTTCGAGTATCGTTCCCGGACCGATGTCGGGGGACACAGTATGCAGAAGGTGAGGTGTACAAAAAAAAACCGAGGTCCGTTCAGAGACCAAGGGGATTATAAAAGCAAGACGCTTGTGACCCAGGATGTGTTCTTTCGCGGGGATGTGGTCTACTTGCCAGTGACGTGATCTGCGCGAGGGCGGCACTGAGATGAAATCGAGCCATACATAATCTTCGTACAACTCTATATCCTTCACACGACCAAAACTTCCATACAGTCTTCGTGACGCATGTTGATTGTTTAGCGGCGTCAAAGTGGGTGGGAAGGGATTGGGACTGGGTGTAACACACCCTCACGAGCATTCTATCTTAAACACTGTCAACGGTGTGACGGAGAGATCAAGAGATTCTACAAACCTCGAAGGAAGACGTGGCCAGAAACTCCCGGTAAAAGGGACACTTCTGGAGTCACGCCGGCGCTGCACTCGACAACGTCGTCTCCAGTTCGCGCAAGGACATCAGTCGGAGATGCCGGTCCCTCTCCAGTCCAAATATAATCCCTTGGGGACGGTCCCGAGGTCGGCATCATTAAAGGGCTCCAGGTGCCGCATCCGCACCTGGCACTGGGCGTTCCGATCCAAAAGGGAAACGCCACGCCGTTTGGATCTCGCCTTGGCGAACGAGGGATGTTTCGAGATGGACCTGGGAGCATCACTCTCCTGCCGAGGCGCATGTTCGGTTGGAAGCGAGGGCGCAGAAGCAGCTGCGAGGAGAGGGAGAATCGGACGAGAGGGCAGACACGTCGCCGCCGTGCTGTTCGGGAAGGCTTGCGGTGGAGGACGAGGGTTGTGGGGAGTGCGGGGTAGGTGGGAGCGGGCGGTCCAGTAGGAACGCGGGCCGATGGACGAGAGCGCTGTCGTCGATGCATCGGGCGCTTGCAGTCCCTGCTGACTTGGGGGTGGCTCTGGGGTGACCAGCGCGGTGGGCGCGGTGTCAGTGGGTGGCGTCAATGCGCGGCTGTCGAGCACGCCCACGCCGAGGATGCTGCCGACCTCGAAGGTGCTGCCCACCCGGTGCGTGCCAGTGCCCGCCGTGCGGGGTGTCTTGCGTCGTAGGGGACGCGTCCAGTGGCAGTCTTGTCAGCGTTTGATCAGTCCCGTATCTGAGACATGACATTGTGATATTTGAACTGGAAACGACGGCGTCCGAGTCAGCCAGCACGGGTTCAAGAGAAGTGACGCAATGTGTGCCTTCTTGTGTAGACGATTGATGTAGTAGCAGTGATCGGGATCGTTTGCACGCCGTGTAAGCTCATGTAGTACCTTTGCCCGAATGAAAAGCGTATTAAACTCCCGGATCCGTGCGAGTTCCTAGCCTGGAAGATGAAAAATTGGCAAAACTTCGGAGAAGAGTAGTGTTATGTAATATGTTTCCACGGGTGTCTAACTTAGGCTCCGATTGACAATACATATCCCCGTTCAAGTTGCTCGCCCATGTTGACCAGCGTGTTGAACCTAATTAGAATGCAGTGCCCTCGGAGCACGTTCTCCCCCCTATCATTTAGTATCCTGTCAACGCGCCCGTGTTCTTGCAACCCAAACATCCGGTATTACCACCGATTCGCGATGTTCGGAATGACGCCACTAATACTCTCCACCACCACACACAATCACTTGCTGTACTTGTCATCCCTGCGGGGCGACCAATTGTCGTACCCTCATACCATCATTGCATCGATCAAGTTGGCCAGAATCTCGGGCGTCAACTTCGGGATAACGTCCAGTGCCTTGAGGTTGTCGACAACCTGCTCGGGCTTGGTAGCGCCCAATATCACCGTGCTCGTGTTCGGGTTCTTGGCCACCCATG
>JBBPOJ010000055.1:0-53866 GCA_038091395.1 Leccinum rimulosum
GATATATGAGTCATGATCAGTAAGCTGATCAGTAAGCAAGATAAGTATGAGTAATACTAATGAGTCATCATAGAAAATGAAAGAATAGTCTAGAAGTAAGTTCTAGACCGATGACATAAACAATCATATGATAAATGAATATGATTGTTTCAACAGAGGTGAAGGCGCTGGCGATGATGCTGCCGTAGTAGTTGTCGTTGTCGTAGTAGCGGGATTGTGTGATAAAGCAGGGGATGGCGTTGGCATCACCGTCGATGATGACGATGGCGCATTCGGAGAAGACGCGTGGACACTGCTGGGAGAGCCATGATGCGACCCGGTCCCGGTCCCGGACAAAGTCCCAGCTTGCGTTGTCCCCCGTCTCGCATCTACATCCCGCATCTTACCCTTGTCCTTTGCTCTCGTCGACGACCCCGATCGAGATGATCTGGGCTCGTCTTCATCAACGACATCGACATTGTCCTCGCTGACAGCTCTTCCCTTCCGCTTCGACCTCGATCTCTGCGCCACCGCTTCCTGTGACCACCCATCGTCGTCTTCAGTCCCGTATCCAGAGCCGTTGTCAACCGGCGATCTACCAAGTTCAATGCTCTTCAACGTCCTGCACCGACCCACTCGCGTGACCAGAAGTCGTCGTCGTTGTTGTCATCATCGTCATGGCTGCTCGCTCCACCAGCACCAGTACCAACAGCAGCATGAACACTGGGAAAGACAAACTATTTCGATATCGATTTCACGGGCGACAGCCGAGTCGAAATCATAGGCAATTCTTCCCTGTGGAACTCTCGCGGCAACGACGCTGACGAGTCCTGAACCACAGTCGTATCATAATCGTGGTTATGGATCCGGTTCGCGAGTAGACTCGGCTTCCGTGGTTTCCCATATTTGCGGAGGATACTGAGCGGATAAAAGTGTTGGTACGCGGCGTCCGCTTCTCCCGAGTGGATCACAATCTGGTCCTCGTGCAGTATGCACGACCAATTCGAGGATATGAGCTAAAATTTATGGTCAGCAATTCCCGCATATATGCACTTGGAATGCGATACTCACGCAGCGTCGTCGTTGTTGTCGCGTTCGGCGTGTGCGCAGGAGAGGGAGAGGGATGGGACGAGGATGGGACGAGGACGGCTAGTTGTGACTTGTCGTCGTCGTCGTTTTGTCGTCGCGTCGTCCCCGCTGGACCCCGAGGCGGCGCGTTCCTCGTGTGCGCAGGAGAGGGAGGGGTTAGGTCGGCAGAACGGCGAGGAGGGGACGGGGACAGGGACGGGGACAGGTCGAGGACGGGTGCCACGTCGTGTCGTTCATGGTGGTGGTGCCGGTGCGTCCGAGTCATCGTCGCGTCGCGCGTGCCACATCCCTCGTTGGCAGCTGTACGGGTTTGTGAGCGACTGGCAACGTCATTTGGTGTGCCAGAATGAAGAGAACACGCCTTGAATCATCCGTCGCGTCGGAACGATTTCTAGCGTCGTAAATTTTCGAAAACCACAGACGAATAGACAGTAATACGAGATGATACAAAAAGGGTAGAAGGATTCCTACAAAACAATGTATATACGATTCTTTGTGCATTGCGCCGGAATTCAACCAGTTCAGTCCACCGTGAGTCACGGTGCCTCGTAGTGGTGGCCCCGTCTCGCCGCTGTGGTTGTACCAGGTGGTGCACTGGCAACGACGGCGAGTCGTAGTCGTCTTCGTCCTGGTCGCACGCTGCGAAGGGAGACTGAGGATGATGGCCTAAGCCAATGGTGAAAGTATCCGAGTCCGAGCCAAGTTGGTGAGCAGGGAAAGGCGACGTGGTCGACGAAACGACAGAACGACGGTCATCATCCTCATCTGGTGGCCCCGTATCGTCGTCCATCCCGATCCCGTCGTCACTGGCACCCCGTCTTGCCGCTGTGGTTGTACCAGGCGCCGTGGCATTGTGGTGCAACGACGGTGAGTTGTTCTCGTCTTCGCCTTCGTGCTCGTCCTGGTCGCCCCCTCCCTCCACCGTGAGTCACGGTGCCTCGTAGCCGCGCCCCCGTTTCGTCGTCCATCCCGTCATCGCCTCGCCGATATCTGCATACCTTGGCAAATCGACGGTTGTAGAACAGATTCTCCATGACAAACAAATTCATGCAAGTCACTTTAGCCTTGCCCGATCCATTGTCCTTGGTCTGCTTGAATATAGCAACCGAAGACTTTAGCCAGTAACGTCGGGTGCTATTCACAACATCAGATAAATCATGCCTGCGTACGTTTCCATTGACAGCAGACGCCATGTAATCAAAGTAGGCGGGAGCTTGTTTGCAACTCTGGGCGGGAAAGCTCTTTTGCGATGAACCGGTCGTCTAGAACCCAAGGTTAAAACAAAAACAAAAACAAAAACACAACGCAAATCGGTCCAGACCTCGAGCCCTCTAGAAGACCTTCTTCCCCTCACTGTCCGTCCCGGAGGTGGAGATAGCAGCTTCCCTCCAAACGGAGGAGACGAGGGTTCACCAGCCACTTGGCCCCCTCTCTTATCCGAGGATGCTCTCCTGGATGCGCCCTGAGAATTGATAGATGACCCTCCTGGCATTCTCGTTGCATATTTCCCCTTCCTCCAAACGACCTCGGCGCCGCGTTAACTGCATAACCAGATTCGAAGTCAAACGTAGAAGGTTTCCTGGTTAGTTCGTGTCTGTGCCGCTTGCTAATGGTATTGCGTGGCATAGTGGGCCTTGATGTATTCATGTTCGGCAGGGTCGTAGTAAGGTCCTCCTGCTCACTCTCTGAAACGGTGGGAGGAGCAAACGCAGTCTTGGCCAGTTCTTCGATGCCTGTAGTAGGGATAACGTCTTTATAGCCCGCGATAAGCTCTGCCACACTGGGTTTCTGCAATACGCGGCGAGGGAGGCGAGAAACACGGGAGGGGGACGACTTTGATCAGCCCTATGGAAACCTTATCAACTCCTAGTGACGAAAGAGACGAAACTGGTTAACTTACCTGTTTACTACGGCGAGGCGACACCGGTTCGTCTTTCGAGGCTCCGATCGTCGAATCACTGTCTGGGTGTGATGGTTTCCGCGAACGGGCTCGGAAAGTCATAACTTTTCTGCCACATCGCCCGCATAGAACTGAACGCAGACACCCAGCGTCCCAAACGATGGTGCCTCGAAGACGACGGGGGTAAGAGAGACAAGAGGTGGTGGTGAGACGGTAGACACTATTTTGAGCGAACTTGGGATGGCCCGCGTCTTCGTCGCCCCCGTCTCGTCGGCCATCCCGTCGTCGCCTCGCCGCTGTGATTGTACCAGGCATCGTTGCGTTGCGGTGCAACAACCGCACAGGCGAACCTTCTTGCCCACTTTATCCACGAGCTGGCTGAATTCCGTCGATCGAGGAACCTGGATGACGAAGATGTCATCTTGGAAATGAACTTTGACTTTCACAGATGGAGAGGTAACCGTTATTCATCGATATGGAACATTTGCGACCTCGTTTGTCGGAGTCCTGATCCCGTGAACGAAGATGCACTGGGTGTTATTGGTGATGAGCCATTGGGTAACTCATCCGATGAACCACGGGTGGGTTGGCTCGGAGCCACTACCCTACTTGTTTTCCACTGTCGTGCCCGGCGAACGATGCGTCCAGGCGGTAGCTGGCATAGTGGGTGGGAATGTTTGTGCAACATCGCCGCTATGGTTGTACCAGGCGGCGTTGCGTTGTCGTCTTCGTCTTCGTCCTCGTCCTCGTCCTGGTCGCCCCCTCCATCCACCATGAGTCACGGTGCGTCGTATTGGCGCCCTCGTTTCGTCGGCCATCCCGTCGTCGCCTCGCCGCTGTGGCTGTACCAGGCGCCGTTGCGTTGTGGTGCAACGACGGCGAGTCGTTGTCGTCTCTAGCGACGCTCTCGTCTCGTCGGCCATCCCTTCGTTGCCCTGTCTCCCATTGTAGTCGCACCAGGCGCCGAGTCCTTTTCGTTGTCAAGTCATCGTCCACGTCTTCGTCTCGATGCCTTTACTTAAGGACTGCAAACGACAATAAGAAGTTGCTGACCAAGTAAAAAGGGATAGATCACTCACATCAAGCAACAGTGGATACTTGAATAAGTCGTTTGCAACAGAGGACTCTTGCGATGTAAGGGGAGGGGGAAGAATGGGGTTGGCTGGAAAATATCGGAGGGTAAAAGGTCGACAAGAAGTGCTAACGACCTATGATAGGTCAGGGACACGAATCGAGCGAGACAATGCAGGGCGTCGCACCTTGACGAGGCCTGGATGACGATCCCACAAATCTGATACCAACAACGTAACGTACACCTCGTTGTCGTTGCATTCGGCGTGTGCGCAGGAGAGGGAGAAGGAGAGGGAAGGGATGCCGACGCGGACGCGGCGTATGCGCGGGAGAAGGAAGGCGAGGGGGAGAGAGAGCAAGCGAGAGGGAGAGGGAGAGGACGCGAACGCGTCGTCGTCGTTGTCGTCGCGTTCCTCGTGTATGCAGGAGAGGGAAGGGTTAGGTCGGCAGAGCGGCGATGAGGGGACGGGGACGGGGACAGGTCGAGGACGGGTGTCACGTCGTGTCGTTCGTGGTGGTGCCGGTGCGTCCGAGTCGTCGTCGCGTCGCGCGTGCCACATCGCTCGTTGGGCAGCTGTACGGGTTTGTGAGCGACTGGCAACGTCATTTGGTGTGCCAGAATGACAACAAAGTCACGAAGAGAACACGCCTTGAATCATCCGTCGCGTCGGAACGATTTCTAGCGTCGTAAATTTTCGAAAACCCGAGCACCGTGACTGTGTTTTGGGACAACAGACGAATAGACAGTAATACGAGATGATACAAAAAGGGTAGAAGAATTCATACAAAACAATGTATATAACGTTCCTTTGTGCATTGCGCCGTGTACCAGGTGGTGCAACGACGGCGAGTCGTTCTCGTCTTCGCCTTCGTGCTCGTCCTGCCCGATCCATTGACCTTGGTCTGCTTGAACGTTAGCTGATAGCAACCGAAGACTTTAGCCAGTAACGTCGGGTGCTATTCACGAACGTATCATAAGGCACAAATGATAGATTCAACGGGTTTAGAGATGTTTTTAAACGTACAACACGAGAGGGACGATGCCGCCAGAAGCCCGTAACTTGAGTTATGACACTGACGCGGACGGACCAACCTTGCTCGGAGGCGTGATTGACACAAAATGCGAGATATTGCGATCCGAAGCTCTCACGACAATGTGACGCTATCGTTCTTGGGTGTAGTAGTAGGTACGAGTCCAGAAATAACACACACGTTCAAGTTGGTAAAAATTGTTCATACAGCACAAAACGGTGTGACAGGTGTCTACTAGGTAGAACCGCGGCATAATGCAAAGAACATCTCCTTGTCCGAGTACTTATTAAGCCAAAATTCTTCGATTAGTGCGCGGCTGTTGGTGGAAGATAGGCGCTTATTTGCAGCCTTACCGAATCGTGGGACTAGGCCTGCGGACGATCGAAGTTGTTCGAGAGGAATAACATCTCCCAGGTATGCACCGTTTGCCCTTTTTGCACGTCGGAGAACGTGCATAGACGTGGCCAAATCGTATTCACTACCTCCTTGAGGAACGATGTCGAATCGTCGCACGTAAACGAGGAATCTCCGGGACCACCACGGTCTTTGACCAAAAGGCGGTATGGGGCGGAAGATCAGTCGGAGCTCCCCGACGCAATGACCTGCGCGAGAGTAACATGAGATAAATTCATAGTCAAAATTCTTCACTCACCTGAAAGCCCGGATTGTGGCCACGTTTGGCCAGGATCTACGTTATAAATCACCGAATCGAAACGACCGTACTTCCAAGAAGAAGACGGCGGGGATGCAATGACAGTTTGGGCGGGGTTCAAGTCACTGTTGGTGTGAAAAGGGGCCTGTTGAAGTCGTACCGAATGCCAAACAGCAAGGTCCGAAAACGGAAGACGACAATCTAAAGTCGATACGCGTGGCCCGCCAACTGAATGTAGCGCGCTTGAGCTTTCTCGTTGAATATAATCGCCAAGGGCGGCACGGAGATCAGGAATTTGAAAGTCTGTGGCGACCTCATCGATAGAAACCCGATTGACTTTGGGAGTCCTGGCGAGGTTGATTGCGGTGCGACCACCGATGAAGGAGCGGGGCGGATAGGGAACCGAAGCGAGGGTCGAAGACGACAATTCGTCTGCCTTGGCGAAGTAGTCGGTGGGGGAGCGTTTTGGTTGACCAAGTCTTGCAACAGATTGGAACAGACGAGCATCACCATGATCAAAATTGACCGTAGAGGAATCCGCTTCCTCAGCTTGGATGTCATCCTCGTCATCTTTTCCATCAACATGCGCAACAACTTCTAGCTCTCGGAGGGACGTTGCGAGCTCAAACCTGGAACATTTTTCAAGGCGGTCGAGGTACCTACATATCTGTGGATCGACGTCCACATTATTGCTGGAACGTGCTGGATCTTTTATCATTAGAATATGACCATGCTCCGTGACGTCCGCAGTCCACTGCATTGGCACACCGGAGTCCCGAATAGAGGGAACCACATTTTGCAGCAGCTCAAGTTTGGGAATATACCAATTCGTGATGATTTCCTTCTTTCCTCGTCGACCTCCAGCCTTGATGACGTGGGCCTTGTGTTCGTGGAAGGTACGTAACGATAGCTCCAATGTGCTGCAATCGTTCTCGTCGAGCTCGGGGGCTTGCGCAAGGTAGCAGAAATCAAGTAATGAACGGATTGCAATGACTACACCTCGGGGTGCACGGCCGGCAATGACTGCAACAAGATACCTCTGCGCATCTCGTTGCGTTCGTCCGGTAACCTGCTTGAGATGGGAAATGCCTTCTTTGAAGTGGCGAAACCCAACAGACGGTTGAATGACCGAATAAAGGAAATCGAGTTCATCGGCACCAAGGATATTGATTGCCCACCTAACCGTGTGGTCACAGGGTCAGTAGAGTTCAGCGCGAACAATAGTCGGCACTCACTTTATCGCGTGGTCCCACAGTTTTTTGTGCCACTCGTGGAGTGGCTCTGGAGTAAGAAACCTTGAGGGCTCCGCCATTGGCCAATCTCGGAAAAAGGGGAGGGCGACACCGTTTAAACGACGCTCTTTCGCTGCGACCAGATATTCTTGAAGGTCGTCCGGATGAACCTCGATCTGTTGAAGTTGCTCCAGTGTGTGAGCTTTGGTGCGGAGGGGGTGCTGATCAGGATCGCCGAAATGTTTGTAGATCGCGAGCGTGATGGGGGAGGTCTTCCCACCCACCCCCGCGAGCATAGTAGCCTCCGGTGTGTCTACAATGTACGAGGCAAGCGGTGTGAAGCAAAACCTAAGACCACCTATCAGACAATCAAATGAGATAAGCAGGGAAAGGAAAACCTAAGATTCCCCAAGGGGTCATTCATCATCAAACCAAGGCGTGCTGCATCCTTTAACGGCTGCAGGACAATGTCGAGTGACTCGTGTATGATCCGGTCGGCCAGGAGACTGCAGATACGTTTGGACTTGTGAATGAACTTGGGGATTGGAAGTAATGCAGTCAGGAGAAAAGCATCTGAGGATAGCTTGAGACGAGTTGATAATCGAATATTTGCGAGTCCCAACAGCAGTGGATGGGCGCACCGATCACCTACGAGTGCGGAGATATTCGTTTTATCTGACGAGAGAACAACACCGAGGAGAGTAGCTCCGCGAGGAAGCTTACTCTATGAATTGGATTTGATATCGTGAATCAGGGATGACGGTACCGCAAAGATGACTTACTTGCATATCCCATGCAGCATTCCCACTGATCCATTCACTGTACACGCGAACAAGACGTTCCGCGGTTCGGTAGACACGGCGAGGGACGAGGGTGAGTTCATCATGGAATAACGGATGATTGAACAGGGCCTCCAGACACTTAACCGGGTCACGGTAAAACAACCGGACTGGTGCCTTCGTCGGAACCTTGGGCGAAAGAATGCGGCATTGCCATTCGGGTCCGCTGGGAAGAAGTTCCACGAGTCCGCGCAATTTCTGAGCCGTGCAAAAAGAAAGGGGGAGGGCCTTGACCTGGAGATGTGAACCTTCGTCACCGTTACCAGAAAGTGAGTGATAGTAAAACTCACCAATTCGAGTGATAGAAGACTATCTATAGCGGCCATACTCAGGCCGGATCGCGTCAACCATAGCCCGAGCTCCCAGTCTGCGCGGGATGCGAACGGATAATACAAGTTAGTACGACGCTCGTGTGAGAATTTGTCCCGATCGAAGCGGTCCAGAAACGAGTTCTGTTGCTGCGCGAAGACAGCAGCAGCGCCAGGAAATTCTTCAACTGTGCCTCTGTACGGTTCGGGGTCAGGTAAGTCTATTTCCATTTCCATTTCCTGGTCCTGTGCGTTCCATTCTTCAGTCGGTTGCCAGTGGGTAGGCGCAGGCAAGTTTGGGCCCCTCCGAATATTGTTTTCTTCTGAATCTTGTGCAAGAAGCTCACCGATCTGGACCAGGTTGTCGACCCAGCCAAAGCAACGGGAAGTCGATTGGTTCATGTGTCGCAAGACCGCATTGTCGGAAGGGAGAATTTTACTACAACTGGGACAGCGAGGCATGGCGTGCGAATCAAGCTCGTTGATTCAGAACACTGAGTAACTTATTACTTCACACAGTCACCCAGGTATTATGTCTTCGCTCCCTGCCTCCCTCGCTCCCTCTCCTTCACTTTTTGGCACCTCTCATCGTGCTGTACAACATGGACAAGCTAGCGCGGATTCCTTTAACGAAGAAATAGCGGACAATCCTCTCGAACTCTTGGTGAGTACAGTGAGTACTTGGATCCGGTCATCGCTTTCTGAGTGCATCGCAGTCGCTAAGCTACCTAAGTGAACCATCCGCTCCGTACCTCCACTTGGAGATCGCTCGCGCAAGGCGAGCGGTTTTGCGGGCACAGATGCGCCTTGCCAGCTGCGAGGTTCTGGAGCATGTGTCACGCACGAAGCTCAGTCGTCTGAAAGTCCAACATTTTCAAAAAGCCATCGAGGTGGCCAACACCAATGTTGGGCAATGTTGTGATACCATTCGCCACATGGGGCGCCCTCTCTATTCCACGAGTATATTTCTACGACAATATCGGCAACGTAATCGTCACACCAGTAAGTAGATCAGTTTATTTGTCGAAGTCTACCTCCTAACTGTGCAAGGGTTCAGGTCGTTTCACTATCGACGAAGCTCGTGATGAAGAGTTCTTTGTGGATCTACGGTAGACCTGTCTCATCGCCTTTTTCTTTGTTTTCTCTTGCTCTGAACTGGTTGATTCAATTCTGGCGCAATGTACAAAGGAACATATATACATTCTTTTGTAGGAGACCTTCTACTCTTTTTACCTTCGTCGTATTATCATGTATACTGTATATTCCTTTGTTGTCCCAAAATACAGTCAATTCGTCTGTCGTCGAGAACATTTCGTTACTACCTATGTATGTCACTGTTACATGGTCATGGCAAGCCGAGTCGGGGGCCGTTACGATAATCTTCTTGTCTGAATGATACAACCAAGATTCTTGCACACCCTCGCAAAACGTAGGTCCTCAAACCCGCGCAGTCCCGAGTTTATCATCTTCAAAGTGCATGTCTCATTCCCGTCCTCGTCCTCTTGTCAGGCGTCTTTGCCGATCTGACATTAGGCTACATGAGTCTTGACGAAACTTAGCTCTACGCCTCAGCATCTGCGGTACACCGTCAGTATATCCCTCGACGCTACCCCCTTTATCTCACCCCTCTTTTCACAGTCAGCAGAAATGCTATGCCGCAAAGATCAAACCCATCCGCCAGAACGGCCACCTCCTTCTGGTCACCATCTTGCTCGCAAACATGATCGTCAACGAGAATCTGCCCGTCATCTCAGATTCCTTGGTGGAGGCGTGCAGAGCGTCGTCGTCAGCACGGTCCTTATCGTCATGTGCGTATAGTGCACACCTTTATCTGGATGCAAAGATGGCTGGATTCACCCGCGTTCTGATATACGTCTGAATGGTATGTTCCCTCTCCACCGATCCACCTGTGATTCCACCTCATTCCTTTCAGAACTCAAGGAATTGATCGCTACCCTCCATATCTGCCCACGGCGGCGACTTGAAGACCGATACCGTCAACATCATCGGTGCCACCCTCGATCTGCAAGAAAAGGTCGTCAAACAGGTGACGTGACTGTCTTCTCTGCCACCTTGATGGCATTCTACATCTATAATTAGGCCATGACGCTTATCGACGACGTACTCATCTGACGTGAGAAAATTGGGCCCTTGCCAGGAAGTGAGTACTAGTGAGTATTCAGAACCAACACCATCAACTGATTAGGCAACCGTGTAGCATAACAGTGCACTGTGCACGCCCGTTTCTCGCCTCAGATAACAACTTGCGTGTCAGTCCGGACGGTGTACTACGTGTAGGATTTGTGCACAATTCTTATCACACCCATCACTTACGCGTTCCCACTGCCCGCTCGGTCGCATCAGGAAAACTACATGAATCTTATTTCAACTTATTTCAACTCGTCGGCTCCTTGTTTGCCTTACGGTAAGTACTCGTGACGTGAGGCTAAGCAAATAAGAAAATTAAGTCAAATAGTTGCGTTTCGTCACGCCTTGTCACGCGTTACTACACAGCCAATACTAACTATGCCGATTGACCGCCAAGTTGTCCGTACTTCAAGCTTCAAGTTTCGAGCCACCCACTTGTCTACCCTCACTGCTCGCTATCTCACGCGTCCTTTCACCCGCCCTCTTCACACTGACCCTCCGCTTACCCTCGCCAGACCCACACGGACATGCACTCACCACCTTACTTGCTGCCCCTGTCATGCTGGAGAACAAAGCTCAACGAGCAGCACACACTGCGACTTGAGGCGAGTTGCAGTGTGCGCGGCTCATTGTGTTGTTCCCATTGGTAACACGGCAACGAGGGCAGTGTGCAGGAGCGACAGCACACGTTGTGTGGTCGCTTCCGAGTCCGCACGCTGGGGCGAGAGGACGGGGCACCCTCGTTGTCACAAGTTGGGTATTGTTGTTGTCGCGTTGTGCATTGTAGTCGCGGAATTTGGATTGTTTGTTGTCGTTGCGTCGGGGTCGTTTGCCAGAAGTAGCAAGTGACTGACACTGACTGTTGTGCGCTCTCACTGGCAGCCGTAACAAGAGCACATCGCAGTCGGTGCACGCCATCCTCAATGTGACGGGGTAGGTGACAACGGGTTGAGCGGGCAGGCAGGCCACAGGCGTGTGCACGGATATGTTGAATGCTCAACAGAGGTAGGGGGAGGGGACCCGGAGGGCGGACTCCGTGAGCCTGACTCCGGCGACAGAGGCGTGACAAGATTGAATCGACTATTTGACTGATTTGACTTATTTGCTTAGCTTCACGTCACGAGTACCGTAAGGCAAACAAGGAGCCGACGAGTTGACATAAGTTGAAATAAGATTCATGTCGTTTTCCTGATGCGGATCATTACAGTTATTGGCCCCGTGTGACCGTAAGTGCATTTCCTCGGACCGACAGTCCCCAGTGACTGTCGCCTTAGCGTATTAAGTACATATAGATACTTTCCGCGGGGAAACTTTTCGAACTAAGTATTGCATATTGCCTATTGCCCAGGGGCTCTCTGTGCCTTCCGAACATGTCACCCGTCCAATCTCGACAAGAGCCCTTATTCACACGCTCACACACTGGCAGTAAGCTAGTCAGAAGAGGGTATATATATATACCGGATACAGTACTCAATAGGGTCCAGGACGTGAAACAAAAGAGAAGAAAAAGTATAGACATACGAAACGACGGAAAGATACATATATATTCATAAACGACAAACAACCGTGTGCTAACACGAAGAAAAAAAAACAAGATGTATCTCATCTACGTCAATTCTGTCTCGCAGTTTGCAGCGGCGAGGGAACCGGAGAAGAACCGGCATCCGTCGGGGGTCGCGGCGATACAGGGAAACCCATGACTCGACTGTGTCGGTTACTCTTCTTGGACACCGTGACGTTGACGTTGAGCCCGCGGCTGGCAGCAATGTGGACTGCATGCGACCGCGATGAAAACTCGGCTGAAGCAGGGGTGAAGAGGTCCGACTGCTGAGGGATTGCTCCAGCGCGTCTGACTGGATTCCGCCGGTGGACGTGCGACCTCAAAGGACTCCTCGAAGTGTACTCCAAGCACGGCACGAGGAACAGATAGTGGGAGTGTGTCGACGGGTCTGCCAAAGTTCCAAAATGATCTCGACTTTGCCTTTTCTCGACTGTCACTCGACGAAGTGCCTCCACTTGGCGCATCCTTGCCGCCAAATTTGTAGCCTATAGGGATGGGGGTCGCGTTTATAGGTCCAGAAATCTTCACCTTGCCACTCAGATCACCGCCCCGCAAAGACGGAGAGCCAGCATCAGGTGAAGCGGCGCGATCAGGGAATGAGGCTGCTGTGGGCGAACCAGAGTTACCAGACGCTGCAGCCAAGACTATGACTTCCTCGTTGTCGAGCTCTCTTCCTTCAAGTTCGCCGCTTGAAGTTGCCGGACAGGGCTTGGTAGCGTTCAGACCGGGCTCTAAGTTCGGGCATCATGCAGACATCGAGCGATGAGGGGAGCATACAGCACAAGAGCTCGTACCGATTCTGCCAGTGGCCGATCCCGGGAGGCTAAACGGGACAGGCCTCTGCGCGGTCCATGAGTTGTTTTGGATACTCTTCGTGAGTTTGATCGGTGTTGACGGTGTACACAGACTTGGGTTTGGGCGTATACGATTCGTCGATCAAACGAGAGCCTGGGAAAAGCGATGATCGGAAGATCTTGGAATTGTTCGGGTCTTGCGCAAGTTGGGATATGGTCTCTTGAATCGAGCTCAAACTGAACGAGGTTGGCCCGATCCAGGGCTCGCGCTTGAGAGACATTGACCGAAATGGGACTTGGACCAATAGACACCGCCGAACAGCTGAGTCGGCATTGAAGGTTCCCGTAACATAACGAACCGTTGAGTATGCTCACCCATCTGTCGCTCTCGGTGTCACTTTCAGCATAGAGCTGCCTCGTCCCCTCCTTGCTTCGATAATGAGGAACGCGTGCCATCACTGCCGATAATTTTTTTCGTCGTAGTTGTCTGCTACATTCGTTATGACGACGGAACCAATGTGAGCACCGCCCCGCTGTTCGGAGTATAATTTAGGTAGGAGTCTCAACAGCGCTCACGTCACAAACACTCACACTTTCATAGTACAGGCTTCTCTGCATCAAGTACGACGTCCGAAGTAAGGCGATCAATTCGTCGTTGTCATTAACATGAAGATCGATCAATGACTGATATGGTATGTCTCTAGAGCGGCCTAATCACTACTCTCAGTCTCTCACTTACTTTAGGCCGGACTTTGCAGGCGCGTGATCTTTGCCGAGTTTGCCAAGGTCTCTGTGAACGTTCGCGCGGCGTCCGTCCGGCAGTCCGTCCATGGACTTTAAATTGGACTTATGGGTGACTTGTAAGGCAATATGTTCCCATGGGTTACACACTGTGCTGCGGGGGGTTTTTCTTTCTTTCGCGCGTTAACATTTCCCCTACCCCTCCAGGTATGGTTGGAGTGCCCGGCGTCCTCGAGCGCGAGCAAGTCAAGCGACTAAAAAAAACAGTACTTAGTGCATGGCCCATCATTGAAACTCTCAATCAAGATCGCCATCGCACCCGCCAAGGAAATGCCAAGTATGCCAAGAATGTTCGGTAATCACCGCACCGCCCCCTTTCTCGTCAATACATAGATCCCTTCAAGGCCGCAACCTGGTGACAACTCAGATCGGTATACTATACCAGAGGCTGCCGAGGCTGCCCGGGCACCTCCGTTTGGAATAGTCGAGATTTGGGATATCCGATTGGAGGATTAGGCCTTAGGATTAGGATACCTTCGACGGCGCAGGTGCAGTCCCCCTTCCCACGCACACCAGCGACGAATCTCGCATCTATATTCACGTATACTTAGTCGAGATCTCAATACATTCGATCCCGGTCCATGAAGGCATAAGCCGGCGTGGTTATTCGGAAGCGGTGATTCAAATCTGTTGAGTGCATTGCCTCAGGCACATCGTGGCACTGATTCAATGATCCCGACCACGACTCTTCTGGTCTCGTTTCCCGCTTTCAACCAGCTCAGATTCAACAATTCCAGGAAGCCTATCTCACCTACTCGTCCATGACAAGGACGGTCGGTTGAATATCAGACTTTGAGACTCCACCAGACACTCGCCAGCCTCGGTCCGTACTCGTACCACTCCGTCCCACTCGTCTCACCTCCCTCAAACATGTCACCCGACAGCGCAACCATAGAACGCCTTCTCGCTTCCCACCCCGACTCCTCTTCTTCCCTCCCCGCCCAGGCCAGCCTATCAACTTCACCATGTTCCTCATCAAGATGAGCGAGAGTCTCTGCGAGTTCGATCCAGAGGTTGATCTCTCTGAAGCATTCGAGTTCTTCGATGAGATTAACACCGGCCTCGTCAAGGAAGACGAGATGCGCAAGTGGATGCCAGTGAGCGACGTTGGCGAACGCATGGACCAACAAGAGGTGCATGTTGCCTATCCCTTCCCACGCCACCGCTCACCATCCGACACACAGATTAACTAAGTTCCTCAAAAGCTCATTTACCAACCGCCAAGGAAATTTCAACTGTCGCGAGTGGATCAAGGTCCTTCGCATCAACGACGACCCCGACGAGCCAGACCAGTCGTGATACCGAACTTCCGAACTGCCCTGATTTAGACGATGTAGATTCTCCATGTCCAGAGATATTTCAATGACATGCCGAGGGACACAAATGCCTACTGTGCGTCTATTTCTGCTGTAAATTATTTTTGACCCATATTATGATCCATAGCTTGTGCCTCTGCTGCGAGGACTCGACTCGGAAGCTCCAAATCGTATGGATGCATACTTAGATTGCCCTTTCAGGTTATCTGGGAGCTGAAGATAGATAATATTCAATTAATAACAACTAGAAGATACTAGTTCTGACAGTTGTACCCGCCATCATTGACACTGGTGCCAACTTCATTTCTGGCGATCGGTCACGAGTTTTGGCCCTGCACCTCAGGCTGCCACCAGGCACATGATACCGGTGGGTCATACAAGGGCGGAGATGGTTACTACACCTGTAAGGTTCGATCCAATTTGATACTTTTGATTGACTGTCTGTAGTCCCATGCAGTTCTTTTCCCTCCGTGACTTTTACCATTGCTGGAGGGCCGTTCTTAATCCCTCCCCAACGTGCTCAATGAAGGACCGGTTACTATGCGTGGCTCACATAATTGTTTCAGTGGAATTGTGACTACTAGCATGGATCAGGATTATAGTGAGATGCTTATCCAATATTTCCTCAGGCTCTTCCCATGCTCACCGGTGAACCCGACTAGAATTCTGGTCGATCGGGTTCATCTTTCTCGAGAAGTTCTATACCGTGTTTGATTGCAATAGCGAGTCACCACGCATTGGATTCGCAGAGCTTACGTCGATAATGTAACACGCGGCATGGGAAAACGGCGGGTCATGTGAGGTGTGAGGTGCGCATGGAGTCACTCGGACATGGAGATGTTAGGAAAGGTCAATTCTGCGACTTTTTGGAGGACTCGAAGCTCTCAATCATGAAATACGATGGCAAATCGTGAAGACGTTCTCAGATGACATCAACACCTTATCACGGACGGCAAATCATTGTCGACGTACGCTTCAACATTCGTGATTGCCATTCTCAAAAATTGCATAGTCACGGACATGGGAATCTACATTATATCATCACTCATGCGATACGACGTACAGAAAGTTCGTATGGCATCGTTGAAGCACCTGCGGCTGTTGCCCGGTGCAGTACGCTACGACCTGTTTCACCCATACGAGTTCCAAGTTTTGAAGGAACTCACAAAGGCATTGGATGATCCTAAAAGAGCAGTGCGAAAGAGGCAGTGGATGCTCAGTTCGTCCTTTGATTTCCTTTTGAATTGTACTGTCGATCCGACTTCAATTGGTAGGCCAAAATGGTGAGCCTTCCAACGTTGACGCCAGCGGATCAATTGACTAGCAATTTGGTAGGTATAAATACAACGTTTATGTCATTGCTCAAATCTACGAGAAACTTAGTGACAGATTGGCAGGTTGAAGTGGTAAATGTAGAGGCAGTGCCGCAGCCTATCATGTAACCCGGCTCGCGGGGTTGTAGATCGACTTGAATTTTCCCAAATGACGCACATAATTCTCACATTTGTCGCGCAATATTAAGTATCTATAATTCGGGAAAATAAACGGGGGGCTGTGCCGGGCGGTGCTGGGCGCGACCTCACCTGAGTCTAAGTACGTCCCAGGCTGAAATGGGCGGTTTGGGTCGAAGTTTGGGTTTGAGACTTTGAGTTGGCGGTACCGCGCGTGGCTGACCTTGATCACCTTGCTTGCAAGGTTCTTTCATGTCCAAAATTCGTACCCACGAATCACCAACACGTGACTGTTCACGTGAATGGCGCGAATAAGTAAACGTGCATGAATCACAAACACGTGACCGTTCGCGTGAATGGCGCGTGTCGAGAAAGTTGAAGTTTAGTTTTCCTTTTTTTTCTTCTCCTATGATTAGACTATTGCGAAGCATCTCGATATTTTCAGAGTCCCAGCGATTACTTCTCATTTATTGATGTCGTTGCTCCTTCCGCAACTTGGCCCGCAAGCAAGGTTTAGGCCGACACCGTCGGCATTTCCCGAGTGCGGAGAATGTCGGCGAAAATGCGTGACGTGAAGAATGTGGCAGCGCCGTTACGTCATCGTAAACGCCGCATTCCCTCTCCGCTTACGCTACGGCAGGTCCACCCGCCCAGTTTATCGCCACCGTCGTGACGCATTCGCAGCTGCAGACGACGCTCTACGCTCTACACCACTGCTACACCCACGCCATCGACGTATGGCGCGCCCAGCTCGTCGCTCTCAAGGACCTCGAGGACGACCTCACCGCCGTTCTCCGCGACCGTGATATCCTGTAAGTACTCTGTTCGACGACTTATTACGCTTACTCACATCTCACAGCTCGCCTCCTCAAAGCCTGCAAATCCACCCGCGACACTCCCGCTCATCCCGCCTTCTCGCAGCGCCTTCGACCATCGGTGTCTCCGCCTCCTTCTCCTCCCTCTCCAATACCAACCTCCATCTATACCCGTACCCGGTAACACCAATAGCAAACTTGCACAAGCGCAATCTGAGCTCCAAGCCTGCGAAGCCCACGTCACCAAGGAACGCGAACTCGACGCTCGTCGAATCGCTGTCGCGCACGATGTCTGGCGCTCATCGACTGTGCTGCTGTCTGGGCAGAGATGGGGAAACAGGTCAGAGCGATATTCAGAATGACGGGAACCTGGGCACTAACTCGGGTGCGTGTATACTTTCGTTCGTTTCACTCACACTTGACCATCCTCTAGTTTCAACGCCCGCGCCAAACCACTTGGGCACACATTTGAGTTACCCTTCGGACAGCTCCTCCCTCTACGATCTCACTGTATACAACCAAATTCTGCCTTCACATCTTACCCAAGCCTCACAGGCGGCCAAGATGAATCAGATGGTCATGGACTTGCGACTATCCTTTCTCGATTCCTCTTCAATCGTCGCTCAGAATCCTTGGTGGAGGCGTGCAGAGCGTCGTCGTCAGCACGGTCCAAGCACGGTCCTTATTGTTGTGCGTATAGCGTACACGTTGCCGCGGCCCGAGTCTTCTAACGCCCACGCCACAGCTTCTCCGAAATCATACCCCTATCCCTCTACACCCGCCACGGTCTTTATCTTGGGTGCAAAGATGGCTGGATTCACCCGCGTTCTGATATACGTCATGGTTCGTTCCCTCTCCACCAATCCACCCGTGACTCCACCTCATTCCTTTCAGAATCCCAGTAATTGATCGCTATGCACTCCTCCATATCTGCGCACGGCGACGACTTGAAGACCGACACCGTCAACATCATCGGTGCCACCCTCGATCTGCAAGAAAAGGTCGTCAAACAGGTGACGTGACCGTTTCTCTCCCACCTTGACGGCATTCTAATCTATAATCAGGCCATGACGCCCATCGACGACGTACTCATGCTCTCCATCGATTCCAAGCTCGACTATGACAGCCTAAAGAAGGTCTGCTTGACCGGTCACAGTCGCATCCGTGTATATACAAACCCGTCGACCTAAATACCCTTCCGTATCGTCCCCACTAAGCACATCTATTACGCATTATCACCTATTTAGATCGTTATCGTACCGTAGTCGAGCGTATTACATACTGTAGCCTTCGATCGTATATATATATATTCATCGATCTCAATCGTCTGATAAACCCACTTCCCTTGTCGTGCGACTGTACTGTTGAAACAAATGACCCGAGTAAGTCACCAGGTTACCATTCTTTTGTGTTGTACTCATGAGAAAAAAATCCACGTAGCGAATCCAATCAGAACTCACCCCGTACAACCTCGTCACTGTGAGCGCTTGAGAGGAAGTTTATAGGCAAAGACTCACCAAAAGCTGCAGATACCGACTATCCCTCAACCACTGAGGCGCAAAACCGATTGGCACCGCACTACGATGGACCGCCTGCTGAAAAACGACACCCAAAACTGTGTAGAGCTCACAGAACAGGAGGATAGCGACACCTTTCTGGACTTCATCTTCCCAGAACACCTCTTACTCCCAAATGGAAAAACGCTAGAGGGCCTGGTAGATGATCTGACAACTCAAGGACTCGTTTCTCGGAGCTCAAAAAACCCCTTCTGGACTGGTTTTCCCGTGGCACAGAAAAATTTAAACACGAACCGTGAGGAAGCGCTGGCGAATTTCTTCAACGATGTGCGTGCCGCTGTGTACAAGGCATGCGCAGTACCATGCTTGTGAGTTTTATAATTTTCGTTCTAAATGCCCACTCATCGATTCGTTTGCCACAGCAAATGGGATGCCCAGTTCGCAAACAAGCCCTTGGATGGATCGTACGCGGATAGAAAACCAGATATCACTTGCTTTTTTCGAACTCCCGCAGGTCTCTGCAATGGGAGTTGGGAACAGGTAGTGTCGTTTTGCGAGGTAAAGAACCAGGCCGATGGACCAAAAGAAAGTGAATCTTTCTTAGAACTTGCCGGGAAGGCATCCTGCCTCCTGGGTGCGCAAGATGGCCGACACTTTGTCTCTTGTATTCGCGTGCTCGGGTCATCCATTTACCTATCAGTTTTTCATCGTAGCGGCTCGATTTCCACTTGCTCTTATGACGTCAATTCATCACCAATGCAGTTCTTACGCATCCTCATCGGCGTATCTTTGTCCGATTACTCGACCATCGGCTTCGATTCCTCAATCAGATGGGATGGATTGGGTCTGGACGCGGGCAGCAATTCGCTGAGGCCCGAATCTCCAGATAAACAAATCTCCGAAAAAAGGGACGGCAAGTGGGTGGAAGTCACCGACATCCGCGACCAACGTTGCTTGAGGATCTGGCTCAACACCGTCCTAGCGATATCTGACAGCTTGGTCGGCCGAGGAACAATTGTCTGGGAGGGCGAGATTGATGGAATGAATGGAGCCAAGTCGAGGGTGGCGGTCAAAGATTCGTGGATAGACCCACTTCGCAAATATACGGAAGGTATGATCCTCCGTATCCTGGAGAAACATTGTATCGAAGGCGTTCCTTCGCTGGTGAGCGAGGAACAAGTCAAGACTCAGCTCCTGGCTCCCGATCATTCGCTCCTCGATGTCAATTCTTCCACTCATTTCCTCCTGTCGGCTCTTCCTCCGGACTCATCCTTTCAGCTCCGGCTCTTATCGCGTCTTGTCACCCGTCCTGTCGGCAATATCATTTTTGAATTTTCATCTCTTGGAGAGCTCCTGGTCGCATTTTTGGATTACACTGTTAGTGAGTAGAATTTGCTTTAATATATCTACTAAATTTTCTGACCAAGTTATAGCGCACAAGGACGCAGTAGAGGTCGCCGGTGTCCTACATCGCGACGTCAGCCCCGCCAATCTATTTCTCGTCTTAGCGAATGACCGAACGGACCACAGCGCCTACATGGATTTCCTCGACAGTGACGTTCGAGCACGTTTGTGCGAGAAAATACAATGTCTTACACGCCGGGGGGTTCTCGGGGACTGGGGCTACGCAAACCCCCAAGCGGGCTCCCCCACTCCAATATCTTCTCCCAAAGTGGCTTCCTTGTCAAACATCAGTCCCTGTCGTGCTCCGACGTCCAAAGCACAGGCCGCTTCTCCAACATCAATTTTTTCCGAACCCTCTTCCGAATCGAGCCATGATACTCTGACGTTCGATATCCCCACGTCACCAACCGGTGAAACAGCAGTAGAGTACGACAAACGTGTTCTCGTTCGGAAGGTCGGGTCCAACGACACGCCAAAACTATTGTCTATTTCACAGCTTACGAGTGAGCACGACATCGTGCTACTGATGGGCAACGATGATCCGAGTAAAGACCCTCGCCAAACGATCGATGTATGCCCCCTATACCGCACGGTAAGTGCCACTGCCAGTGTTCCACCGAATGCACCAAAACTGACATGTATGCCAGGGTACGTGGTCCTGGATGTCAGCACAGCTTGTGATGGCGGTCCCTGGACAACCCGTAATACACGACGCGATTCACGACTTAGAATCTCTTTTCTATGTTCTCATTGGTATATGTACGCTATTCGATGGACCATTCAAGCAGAAGTCCGAGGAGGAACTTGCAGAATGCTATGACAAATATTTCAACACTTACGAGCCCAGCGTACTCAAAACAATCGCCATTCAGTCCGACTTGACCTGGATTCCGTTCATCGTGGACAATATCCATCCGTACTTTAAGCCGATCATCCCACTCCTGACGGCACTTCGATCAGAAATCATACTGCCACTTTATACTGGCGAAGATAGGCAATTTCATCGCCGGTCCTGGTGCAATCACGACACATTCATCAAGCACATTATCACCGCACTCGCGGGCCTTTCGCGCCGTGATTGGACCGACCGGTCGCTCAAAATGACAAGCGACGGCCCTTCTCGGAGACCTTCATCGGCAATCCCTTCCACGGAGTCTCCGTCAGAACCTCCAGAGGATATGCTAAAATGTCGTCCCCCTGTAGCGTGGAAGAACCTTCTCCCTGGACGTGGGATCATTCGAAGTGACCCTGTTGAACTACAGTCTACGGAGAAGAAACCTCGCAGACGAGAGCGAGAGAATGACGCGGACGAATACTTACCCCCCAGTCCCTCGAAACGCACCCGAACGGAGCAAAGCGAGTCCTATCCCCAGCCTCGCGTCCGACGGTTGGCTCACAGCACGAGCGAGTTACCCACACAATCTTCCACGAGTCGACCTACTGGCTGCCGACTTGTCATTAGCAAAGCTTTCGGGCAATGAACCGATTGTTTTCTCGTCGTATGTGTACCGTCTAGTCATGTTTTCTACCATACGTGATTATGTCTTCTACTATACCCGCGGGCCGCCGATGGACTTGATGTTACTTTTACGAACTACTGTTGTTTAGCTTCGAATATTACATTTATCGTATTGCTGTCTATTCGTCTGTTATCCCAAAATACAGTCACGGTGCTCGGATTGTCGAATTTTTACGATTCTAGAAGTCGTTCCGACACGACGGCATCATGAAGGCGTGTTCTGGTTCTCTCCGTGACTTTGTTGTCATTAGTCTCTCGTTCGCTCATCGCACCTCCCTTAAGGTATGTGGCTATCCTGGCGCACCAAATGACGTTGCCAATCGCTCACAAGCCCGTAAGCTGCCAACGAGCGATGTGGCGCCGCGACGCGCGACGACGGCTCGGATGCACCGGCACCACCCCCACGAACGACACGACGTGAACACCCCCGTCCTCGACCTGTCCCCGTCCCCGTCCCCTCCTCGCCGCTCTTCCGACCTAACCCCTCCCTCTCCTGCATACACGAGGAACGCGCCGCCTCGGGGTCCAGCGGGGACGACGCGACGACAAATACGACGACGACTAGCCGTCCTCGACCCATCCGCGACCCATCCCTCCCCCTCTCCTGCGCACACGCCGAACGCGACGACAACGACGACGACACGTTCGCGTACTCTCCCTCTCCCTCTCCCTCTCCCTCTCCCTCTCCCCATCCTTCTCCCGCGCACACGCCGAACGTGACGACGACGACGCGTCCGCATCCCATCGCTCTCCTTCTATCCTCGAATTGGTCGTGTATACTACATGAGGACCAGATTGTGACCCACTCGGAAGAAGCGGACGCCGCGTACCAACACTTTTATCCACTCAGTATCCTCCGCAACTATGTGAAACCACGGAAGCCGAGTCTACTCGCGAACCGTAACCACGATTACGATACGACTGTGATTCAGGACTCGTCAGCATCGTTGTCGCGAGAGTTCCACAGGGAAGAATTGCCTATGATTTCGACTCGGCTGTCGCCCGTGAAATCGATATCGAAAAAGTTTGTCTTTCCCAGTGTTCATGCTGCTGTTAGTACAGAGATATACTGGTGTGCCCTCGAGAAAAGTACACGTCCCTGGTGCTTTCCCCGTCATCACTTTTGCAGACTCCGCCCAAATTTCCACATAACTGGGTGGTAATCTACGTCACGCCGACGTCCGACAAGTCGAGCATGTTCATCACCTGTCTGCGCGCTGGTTCTCCGCAGCCCTTCCTATTTTGTGTTCCTCTTCGGGGAAGACGAGACACCGACGACGACGACGAATCGTGGCTGATGCTGGAGGACGCGTTACAGGAGCTTCGGGAGATTGTGCGATCGAGTGACGAGCGGACGTGTCGAGCGGCTCGTGTTCACAGTGACGATCTTTATGCGAGAGCGGGATGGTGGACAGAACGAGCCGCGCTGGACCAGCGATTGCAAGCTCTCTTGGAAAACATCGAGTTTTGAGGAACTTTCAAGGTGCGTGGTGTCCCCACTGAGACCATTCTCGTAATGATGATGGTCGCGTTTCGGTAGACAATTCCAAGTCCACCAACAACGCTGGCGGATGAGCTCATCGGCCTTGCGAATATGATGTCTGGAAAAGCTGTTCAAGCAGAGTCTTCCGCTTCAGCACAAGAAGAAGACGAAGTTTCGACTCGACTTTGCGCTGTTGGCTGTTTTTCTTCGCTTTCGGTTGAAATGGCGGGACGAAGAGCTCGAAGATCTGGTGTACTTCATTCTTGACCTATATCAATAGTATCCTTGGGTAGCTGAGACAAACCACGGAGGATATGATGGAATTCATTCGATCGAGGAACGAAAACGAGATATGCGCCGTCCGAGTCGCTGAACACCAGTTGAAGGCGTTGCCCCCTTTCGTTCTCCTCCTTCGAAAGCGAGCGCAGGTGCCAGTAATGTCACCGCACCTCGCCTCCTTCGTCCCCCATCGTGACATCGTGGACCTCCCGTCCCGAGGGTGCTGCGCGGGCACAATGGAAACGCGGCATTTTTCGCCTTTTTCTCCGACGACCAAGTAATAAACGCATCCGAATCCGACGAGGACAGCACCGTCCGCCTCTGGAATCTCTCAGACGGGACACACCCATCGTCAAAGAGCTCATTGTCTGCACCGTCGTCACCCACCAAACGGACGCTGGGTTGCCGTCGGAGTCGAGACGGCATGGTGAGGCTCGTCGATCTCCACAGGCCCGTCGAGGACGTTGTCAGGTCGACTGTGCGGTACGAGGCCTCGATCAAGTCAATTTCTTTTTCTCCCAATTCGACGAGGCTCGCGAACTGCGCACAGAATGGGACAATGTTGGTGCGGTCCCTGCCGGAAGGGGAAGGTAGGGATTCAGAGATCTTAAATTGTATATTACTGCCTTCATCACTGCGCTGGTAGCTTGAAGTTCCTTGGAACGTAGGGCATACTCACACTCAAAAGACCCCGATCCTCGTTACTTGCCAGTTGCCATCGATTCTAGTACGTCAAATCTGAAACTTCTCGGAATGCCTCACTCGAACCCTCATGTCCTCAAACCACTCATCCTCGGGATTGTGTTCCATATCGCGTTCATCGCGTCTGTATTCGATCGCTACTTCAGGAGCCCTGCCGTTCATGGCAGTATGGTTCGAATCTTGGAGAGTCCAAGCGCCTAGTGCTCATTGTCGGTATGTCGAATTGTACTGTAGCTGTTTCCGAGTCGCTCATATGTACTTAAACAGGTGATTCCCGCCGTAGCACGCGCTGGATTTCTTGATGCACATGCAAAACCCCGCATGCAACTATCGCGTCTGGTGAGCATGTTCGCTCTTTGTGACATCCTCGTCCCACCACAAATCTTATCCGCATATCTTATGTAGGCTTAAACTGCATAGTATCGTACCTCCCTTCCGTGATCCCTGTGATTACCACTTAGGGTGTTCTCTTGGAATCTAGAGCCCGTCTATCGACGACGCGAAAGAGTTCTTGAAGGCCTTTACTGCAATGCTCACTGAAGTAGACACTCCATTCCTCTGCTGCCTGCAAAGGACGTGATTCATCAATTTTACCGTGATGTCCGTGCAGTCACATCCACGTTTTTATGCCAGTTTCTCGAGGACCGGGGAAAAGGAAGCGGGAAAGGGGGTATCTTTGCTTTCTGTGAGTTTCCGTCCCAACGTCTGTCTTCGGCAGTCTGGTTGACGGCGCGAGCGTTTTCCCGTTGGACGTTCGACCTTACCCTCAAGTTTGCACCGAATTAAATTGGGTGAGTCTTTTTGCCCTGTAGCAGATTCCTGACTCTGATTCCTGTGCCCATACCTTCCGTGCAGGTCAACCAGGAGCGAGACCACGCTTGCTGCTGGAGCGTGATATCCAGCCAAGAACGAACACAAGTTGACAAGGTAGGCTTTCACGGTTGCACGAGATTTCAAGTCCCACCCTCGGCGTGGCCTCCTGCAAAGGGATCACATAAAGTGCTCCTTGGATCGTTTGAGCGAGATCATCTCGGAGCCCGAGTTCGTCGCTCATTTCGGCGAACCAATTCCACATCGAGAGGGAAAGTGTGGAAGCATTTTCGGTCGAGACGACGAACTGAAAAAGGCTATTTGGCGCGTCGAGGTACCCAGATCTATTCTATTATCTCATCCGTCTTCATCCTCTTCCTTTTACCTTCTGGTCCATTGTCTTCAAGCAATTTGTGGCCATGTCTAGCATTTGCCTTATCTTTATCGTCCTTGCCTGCTGCTGAAACACTGACGTCGTTTCCAGGCACAATTCTTGAGAGAATACAAACTCGTCGTCGTCGGTGGTGGTGGTCGTATCTCCCACCCATCCTCGAGCATCTTTTCATTTTCGTCAGGTGTCGGAAAGTCTGCCCATCCAGTTCATCCTTTGTCGACGTGTACGATCCAACTATCGAGGGTGCGTAGTTTCTCTCCAGTCCTTCTTTCCCAAGCACTCTCTCATTTTCGTGTCTTTAGATTCGTACCGCAATCAATGTATCATCGATGACGAGGTCGCACTGCTAGATGTTCTTGACACTGCTGGGTAAGAGGACGGTACGTATGATGGCCACCTTTTGCATGGCTCCCAGAATAATCAACACCCCAGAGTCATGCGTGAACAGTATATGCGTACATGAGAGGGGTTACTCATTGTCTACTCCATCACGTCGCGCAACTCATTCGAGGAAATATCGTCGTGGCCAACAAGTGTGATCTCGAGTACGAACGCCAGGCCGGCATGAATGGTATGACCATGTGTTATTTTGGCCTGAATTCTCCCCTCTTCGAGCTCAACCATTCTCCAACAGCGGGAAAAGGTGTCCATGTGTTAGCAATCTGGTCCCTAGGCACTCCTGGAGACGTCATCGAGGTTACGTAGTATGCCACACAAAGTTGAGAGTAGTACCACTGGCAACGCCCTGCATATGCGTATTTGCGTCTCCGGACCCCATCAACAAGCACAATTTTTACAGGTACTTGGGCGAGGAGCGGTATGTTTGTTGACTCCTCGAAGTACTCGTACATTGATGAAAATCCATTCCAGCTTCTCGACTACTTCACGTCCGAACTTTTGCAATAAGGAAAGGCTTGACAGAATGTCTCGAGGAATACATCTTTGTTTCCGAGGCCAACTTTGGTACATCGTTCCCCGAAATACTGTATCGTTTCATAGACAATCTGTTCATCCACGTCGGACATGGTGAAGAGTTTCGTTCTGTTGGTGTCAGTGCCAAAGGTTCGCGTTCGAATTTGGGTTTATCATGTGATTGATGATATTGTGTGTAGGTCTAACCATGACCGCAGTTCACTCTGCCCATTCGGACTTGCTTCCAAGAGCCTGGTTCCCAGATCCGACCTTAAACGCGCAGCTAATGAGATGATGTACTCCAAGACCCTCACGGAACACGGACGGGTCCATGACCATTTCAACATGTGGAAGTTTTGATATCTCAACCGAGGCGGGTATAGCGGATGCGATCGAGGAACGTTCTTGGGCCAACGTGCTCATGTACGGTGTCTCGGCGGTTTCACGAGCCCTTCAACGTTGATCTCTTGATGTGTCTGGTGACCAGATCAATTTTGCTCCCCTCTCCGTTGGCGTACATCGACAAGTTCTCTTCTCGACGATTGTTGTTGATGGCATACTTTACTGCTTCCCCCTGGTACTATGTTATAAGGGGACGTCCTCAACTTGACATTTAATCGTTCTACAAGACCACCGAAGACTTTTTGCACAACTTGGTTCTGGGACTACGCACCGAGGTCGCATCGAACACGCTTCCTACGCCAACATCTGATTTGGCACAAACTCCAAATGCACGGTATCCAATGATTCAGACAATGGTTGTGCATCCCAACGAGCTACCTCTGCAAGACCCAGCATTCAATCACCCACCATTGATCGTCGTACGGAATATGGGAGAGCAGGGCGGTGGCTGCTGCGCAGGTGGCGAGAGAAGAAGAAGCATCGGATTACAGGAGCTGGATACCATCGCCAACGTTAGGTACGAGATGCTCCTCGATGCGTACCCCTTGCACCAGAGGGAAGAACGAGGCTGAGTTTTCGACATGTTGAAGGAGAGGTAAGGCGCGAACGTCACGACTTGCTGTCTTTTTGCAGGGTTTTCCAGTTGATGGAGGCAAGGGTTTTTCTCCGAGTCTCTGCAATATCGTATGCATATAACCCTGTTCTTTGTGCCAGGAACTTTCCGTTCAAGATCGGTACTTCTGCCAAGCCTATTATCCGCCCCAAAAGACCATCAAAGCGGCTGTGGAAGCACTCGACAAACAATGTGAAGGCGTCGCAGACCAGATCAAGGCTTACTTGCTTCAGAAGCGGAGCACCGCGGTCAAGCATCGGTGTCGTCTTCCCGATACCAGTCCCGTCTTTCCTCACAAATCTCTGGTGAAATCCCCCATCGGGCCGGGGAGGGAACATCGACACCCACGACCAAACCTTCTACGAAATGTACCATGACTCACGATCACGACGGCGACGACGACAGCAGCATTCCCTATCCCGAGACACCGACGAAGAAACACCGGATTGGCGACGCTCCGTCGTCCATAGATCGTGTAAAGACGAGGTGAAGTTCCACCGACAAGCGCTCTCATCCCTCAACAGTTTCCACGACCGCGTTCCTCGCTGCACTCGAAGGTAGCAGCAGTGGCCGATTCTCCGGCATCTATTCCACTCCCCGCCGTCCCCGCCGTGCGACGGCGTCGGATGTGACTGCCACGATGTCTTCGGTCGTGTCGCGTGCTGGCACCGAGTTCACCCCGCCGACTTCCTGCGCTCCATCTGAATGCGGGTCGAATGTCAATTACCGATTGACATCCAACTATAGGAACCCAGAGGAATTGGCCGACACGATATCTCGTTCACCTCACCCACGCCCTGCTGGATTGCGCCGAACTCAGTCGTTTCGTCCGGTTCCATCTTCTCTACCCGAGCAACACACCGTGACAAATGACGACCCCTGGCATCGTGTCGGATCTCCTACTATTGATGAAGCTTCCCCAGACGAAGACGAACGCTTTGCAGAACCTGTCATCCGCAACGAACGTAAGTCTTCGTCCCTTTCTCCGAGCACCTATTCATCATCTGCACTAAACTCAGGCATTCCTGAAAATATAACTACGAGTAAGTGTAATACTATATCATGTTTATCTGCTGACTGTAGAGGCTTCCGTGACGAAGGCGAGCGCTTTGCAGAGTCTGTCACATCTGCAACGAACGTAAGTCTCCATCCCTTTCTCCGAGCACCTACTCATTATCTACACTAAACCCAGGCATTTCTGGAAACGTAACTACGAGTAAGTGTAATACTATATCGTGTTTATTCTGCTGACGGCTAAGTTGCAAAGGTACGAGCACGGTAACATATGGTGACACCGAGGAATCGATGACTCCCGACTTCGCGGCGCCTCGAGGTACGTGAGCCGTTGATTGTAGTACCTTGCTAATTGGATGACAGGAGATGAAGAGCACGTCACCAAAACACAGCGCCAACGCAGTCGTCGACCGCGTCATCCTGAGGAAGCATCAGTTGCGGCGATCCGCAGATATCAGAAGTCCTTGGCGGTCGTACCCGCTCCGCAATGGATGAAATAGAGGCCCCCATCTCAGCAGCCTTCGCGGTCAAGGTAAGTAAATAGTTACTTGCAGTATCATATTAATCTGGATGGCAGGGAATGTAGAAGAGGTATCTCGGCACCCGAACCGTCAACGCACACTAGCAACCGCACACTGAGTCTTCCTGACAACCCGCCAACCGTCCGAAATCAGCAGATGTCGGAAGGTCCTGTCATGCGCACGGGCTCCGCAACGGACGAAATAGAGGTCACTGAACTTCGTGCACAGGGTAAGTAAGTCGTTATGTGCGGTATCTCATTAATATGATAACAGGGAATGTAGAAGACGTTATTGCGCAGCAACACCAGCGCAATCGCGCCCCGCGCCTTCCCGACAATGTGCAGCTTGCGGCCACTGGCATCCGGGACCAGCAGATCTCAGAAGGCGCCCGTACAGCTCCGAATAAAGAACCGAGCGCGACAGAGCATCTTCCTCAATGTCGCACGTCCAAGATGTACATAGTCTGCCACCTCATCCAGCCCACGCTCGTCACCGGCCGCCCGTCCCTGCGGATGGATTTGAGTTCGATCTCGACGACGAGCACGAAGATTGACCAATCATCACATACGACCAACCCATAACCCACCACCGTCAACCTGGCGCCACTACGACCCACCGTGATTCACGATGTGGAGGGGCGACGAAGACGAGGACGAGGACTCGCCGCCGTTGCGGCTCCTGGTACAACCACAGCGGGGAGACGATGGGATGGACGAGGAGACGGGGGCGCCACCACGAGGCACCGTAACTCACGGTGGACTGAAGTGGTTGAATTCCGGCACAATGCACAAAGGAACGTATAGTATATACATTGTTTTGTAGGAATCCTTCTACCCTTTTTGTCTCATCTCACATTTATCGTATTGCTGTCTATTCGTCTGTTGTTCCAAAATACAGTCACGGTGCTCGGATTGTCGAATTTTTACGATTCTAGAAGTCGTTCCGACACGACGGCATCATGAAGGCGTGTTCTGGTTCTCTCCGTGACTTTGTTGTCATTAGTCTCTCGTTCGCTCATCGCACCTCCCTTAAGGTATGTGGCTATCCTGGCGCACCAAATGACGTTGCCAGTTGCTCACAAGCCCGTAAGCTGCCAACGAGCGATGTGGCGCCGCGACGCGCGACGACGACTCGGACTCACCGGCACCACCACCACGAACGACACGACGTGAACACCCCCGTCCTCGACCTGTCCCCGTCCCCGTCCCCTCCTCGCCGCTCTGCCGACCTAACCCCTCCCTCTCCTGCATACACGAGGAACGCGCCGCCTCGGGGTCCAGCGGGGACGATGCGACGACAAATACGACGACGACTAGCCGTCCTCGACCCATCTGCGACCCATCCCTCCCCCTCTCCTGCGCACACGCCGAACGCGACGACAACTACGACGATGCGTTGTTAGTATCAGATTTGTGGGATCGTCATTCAACTGACGGCCTCGTCAAGGTGCGACGCCCTGCATTGTCTCGTTCGATTCGTGTCCCTGACCTATCATAGGTCGTTAGCACTTTTGTCGACCTTTTACCCTCGGATATATTCGAGCCAACCCCATTCTTCCCCCTCCCCTTACATCGCAAGAGTCCTCTGTTGCAAACGGCTTATTCAAGTACCCACTGTTGCTTGATGTGAGTGATCTATCCCTTTTTACTTTGTCAGCAACCTCTTATTGTCGTCTGCAGTCCCTAAGTAAAGGCATCGAGACGAAGACGTGGACGACGACTTGACAAGGAAAAGGACTCGGCGGAAACGACGGGATGGCCGACGAGACGCGAGGGCGTCGCTAGAGACGACAACGACTCGCCGTCGTTGCACCACAACGCGACGGCGCCTGGTACAACTACAGCGGCGAGACGGGGCGACTACGTGATGGACGAGGAGACGGGGGCGTCGCTACGAGGTACCGTGACTCACGGTGGGGGGGGCGATCAGGACAAAGACGAAGACGCGGACGAAGACACGGGATGGCCGACGAGACGGGGGCGTCGCTATGACGCACCGTGACTTACGGTGGAGGGAGGGTCCGGGGACGACCAGGACGAAGACGACTACGACTCGCCGTTGTTGCACCACAACGCAACTGCGCCTAGTACAACCGCAGCGGCGAGACGGGGCGACGACGGGATGGACGAGGAGACGAGGGAGCCACTACGTGGCACGGTGAAGGGAGGGGGCGACCCGGCAACCAGGACGAAGACGAGAACGACTCGCCGTCGTTGCACCACAACGAAACAGCGCCTGGTACAACCACAGCGGCGAGACGGGGCGACGACGGGATGACCGACAAAACGGGGGCGCCGCTACGACGCACCATCAGCAAACTAGCTTTTCTTTTCCAGCTTCCCAGTTATTCCAGACCATTCCAGGCTTCCAACCCAGCTTTACCAGAATTCCAGACCATTCCAGACACCCAGCTGATCAGGGTGATCATTTTACAATCTTTCTAAAGTACCAGTTTTGTAGACTTCTGAATTTCAAGTCACTTCAGGCTGGCACTAACTCAAAGAGAGTGGCCCGGCAGTACAGGGCCTGTCACAGAACATTACAGCCCTTTACATTTTCTTTTCTTTTCCATTCAAGTGATTTATTCTGTAATCTACGTAGTCTGTACAAAATATCGGTATGCCGTCTCGCCGTCCTCCGAGTCCTCATTTCGCCGTGAGTCCCGTGATGCTGTCCCGTCTCCCCATCCTCCCATCCTCGTTGTTATCGTCGTCATTGCGGACTCGCAGTGACTCACTCCTCCCCGTCCTCTTCATTTCGCCGTGGCGCCGTACGTCGTTGTTGTTGTCATCACGGTCCGCGGTGTGGCTGACACCGTGCCGTCTCCCCGTCCTCCCCGTCCTGGTCGTATTCGCCGCGATGCGATGTCGTTTGCAACACCGTCGTGTCGTCGTCGTCGCGGTGTCACTGATGTCTCCCCGTCCTTCCCGTCCTCGTTATTTCACCGTGACATGATGTTATCGTCATCGTCGCGGTACCAGCTTACCATCCTCGTCGTTATCGTCATCGTTGCGGACTCAGTGTCTCGCAGACCCATCATCCTCGCCGTCCTCGTCATGGTGTCAGGGAGGTCAGGTCGTCGTCGTTGCGGTGTCCGTGTCGATTCGGACCCACTCAGCATACAGGGAAAGGGTGTGGCGGGCGTGTCGTCGTCGCGGACTCACGTTGTTGCGGTGTCAATCCTCCCCGTCCTCTTCATCTCGCCGTGACGCGTACGTCATTGTTGTTGTCGTCACGGTCCGCGGTGTCGCTGACGCCGGACCGTCTCCCGTCCTCTCCGTCCGGTCGTTTTCGCCGCGACGCGATGTCGTTTGCAACACCGCCATGTCGTTGTCGTCGCGGTGTCACTGATGTCTCCCGCTTACCTTCGTCGTGCCCTCGTCTCCCTGCCGTGGCGTCGCTGTCGTCGCGTCGTCGTCCGTTCCGGCGCGCTGAGGGAGAGGGTGAGGGAAAGGCGAGGGTGATCGCGGCAGAGGGAGAGGGAGAGGGAGAGGGAGAGGGAGAGGGCAGGAGAGGGAGGAGATGCTTACCTTCGCTTTGCCTCGCCTGCCTGCTGTGGCGTCGCTGCGTCGCGTCGTCTTCCTTTCCGGCGCACTGAACGCAGAGGGTGAGGGTGAGGGAAGGATGTGGTGAGAGCGCGGGAGAGGGTGAGCTTGAGCTTGAGGGTGAGGCGGTGGTGAGGTCGATTCCACCTCGTGTCATCATCGGGTCGTGTCGTCGTCGTCCGTTCTGGCCCTCGCACGCTGAGCGCCGAGAGGGTGAGAGCGCGGCAGGGAGAAGGTGGGAGAGGGTGAAGGTGAAGGTGGGAGAGGGAGAGCGCGGGAGAGAGAGAGGGTGAAGGTGGTGGGAGAGAAGGTGCGTCCGTTCGGACGGACGGGAGAGGGAGAGGGAGAGACGGTGGTGAGGTCAAAGGTGCGTGCTCGTCGTCGTCCGTCCCGGCACGCTGAGTGCAGAGGGTGAGGGTGGGGGAGCGCGCGTGCGTTCGTTCGGACGCACTGCACAGGGAGGGGGGTGGGAGAGGGAGAGCGCAGGAGAGGGAAAGGGAGGGTGATCTGAGGGTGAGGGTGCATGCGCGCAGAGAAGGGCGTGGGAGACGAGGGTGAGGGTGAGGGTGAGTGGGTGAGGCACTGGTGAGGTCGAGGGCGGGACATGGAGACGAGGAGGGGGAAGGGAGAGAGAGGGAAGGGAGAGAGAGGGCGCATGCCCGTGTACGAAGACGAAATGATGGCCGTCACAGACGTAACGACAACGGCGGTCACGTCGGTAGAGAGCTGGAATTGCAGAAATCTGTTGACGGCGTCATTGACGCAACAACCCCACATGATGGCTTTGACAATACAATGGAAGAGAAATTGACATCCATTACTAGGAGGACGTGGCTACCTCAGTGCCGGCGACAGCAAATTTGAAATAGACAGTGCATGATGTTCGGGGGCTATTTTTACTCAGTGATCAGTGCTAGCGGGACGCACTAGTGTAGCGAGGCACGAGCGCAACTTGGTCTTCGGACAAGCGATACAAACGAGAGGCCATCGCTTTCCATCGCGTCACTTGTCCACTTTTTGCAGCGCTCGTCCTCGCCAGCCATATTCATATTCGGTAACTCGGACTCCCGGGCCGGGTCGGAGTGCCCCCTATCCATGATCTCCTCAGCCCACTCCCAGCGCACGGAGCAACATCCACAGATTCCTAGGTATCTGTTCAGCCGCTCAGGGTATACTACATACGTAGATACTGATTGATCACCAAGAACCACACCAAAAGGGCATCGTATTAAGTTTAATAGGAAATGAATATGATACAGCTCAAAGGTCGTATGTATGTATGCATGTAGTGATGTGTCGTGAACCCATGAAAATGTGACAACCTATTCGTATGCAAACGCGCTGGCGATCGCGTACCCCCGGGGTGCGAGTGTCTATTGCGGAGGTAAATAAAGTTACCAGCGGCGAGGCAGGTTTATGATAACGGATAAAATATGTGCGGAGAACGGTTTCGCGTAAAACCACATGCAAAGAGAAAATTGATCCTTGTATCCGTGTCGAACGACACACCGCAGGGAACAAGCCCCATGGTGATGATCGCATCGTTATGTCCTGAATATTTAGGTCGTACGAGTGACGTGGCAGTCGTTCATGATAGGATTTACATATGTGGCTGCGCACCAGTGCGCGAAAGACACTGCGCAGCGACTGTCAGACGGGCGGCGGCGAGGACCGCATGCGACTCTTGCCACCCCATTTCATCAAAATTGGGTCGTCCATTTTCGTGTCGGGGTGAATCTGGAACCGGCCCTCCCAAAGCGCCGCTGATGACCTTGAGGGGTCATACCTTGCTGGGTCTGAGAGCGTGCCATGGGTCTGCGGTGCCCAACCTGTACCGATAGAAGATGCTATCAAAGTCGGAACCATGGTCATGATCGAAGACCTTTGTTTAATCGTGAAGCGTTAGCAAGCAGACGAGATTGACAAGGAACACGACGAACAATGGAACTTTACGCTCATCCTGGACACGTGCCGAACGACTCTTCCATACAAATGACGACGAACGCAGACGGCCACCACGAAGATTTGCAAAGGTCGCCAAATTGTCGCGGACAAGCTCCAATGGCCTCGTTCCATTCTGCGTCCGGTTTGATAGTGGGCAATCCTTCTGGGCCCGGAAGAAGCCTCAAGAAGACGAGCATGCGTTCGAAGGGCTTATTGGGTAAAAGGCGAATGAGAGCACCCAACGGAATTGATACAACACCGAGGGCAAGCGAAATACCCCACTCTGCTCCCCCAATGCGTGTGACCTGGAAGGCGGAGCTGCCAACGAACACCACGAGAATTTAAACGACGATCTCTGCAGGAAAAACAATTATTAAACGCTGAAATAACAAAGACGCGGGATAGCGAGTTACCAATGAGTGTGACCATAATGAAGTACCTATTTCTCAGTACGCCCTCGAAGATGTTGAGCTTGCGGTCAAGTCGTCTCGAATTAATAGAACTGAAAATTTGTGCAAACACGAAGATGTTGAACACCACAGTTTGCGTGATCGTGTTATTGGTCGAAGTATCCTCGAGGCCGAGAATTTGAAGACCACAGAAGTGGAAGACCAGTGTGATCGCGATCTGATATGCCGATTGCAACAATATTTGCTTGTGCATGTTGACAGTAAACAGCGGAGCAGTGAGCTTATCTGACTTTCTGTCAAGAAGGACAGGGGATGCAGGATCAGCAGAAAGGGCAAGAGCAGCAAATGTATCCATGATGAGATTGATCCAAAGCAGTTGCACGGCCGACAAGGCAGAAGTTTCTGAAGTCGAAATGATGTCCGTCACAGACGTAACGACAAGGACTCACGTTGGTGCCGTCTGCCCGTCCTCCCCGTCCCGGTCGTTTTCGCCGCGATGCGATGTCGTTTACAACATGTCGTCGTCGTCGCGGTGTCACTGATGTCTCCCCGTCCTCGTCGTCACTGATGACCTGCCGTCTCCCCGTCCTTCCCATTCTCGTTGTTTCACCGTGACGCGATGTCGTAATCATCGTCGCGGTACCAGCCTACCTTCGTCGTGCCCTCGTCTCCCTGCCGTGGCGTCGCTGTCGTCGCGTCGTCGTCGTGTCGTCAGTCGGCGTCACGCCGTAGTCGCGTCGTCGACCGTTCCGGCGCGCTGAGGGTGAGGGTGAGGGAAAGGCGAGGGTGAGATCGCGGGAGAGGGAGAGGGAGAGGGAGAGGGAGAGGGAGAGGGCAGGAGAGGGAGGAGATGCTCACCTTCGCCTTGCCTCGCCTGCCTGCTGTGGCGTCGCTGTCGTCGCGTCGTCTTCCTTTCCGGCGCACTGAGCGCAGAGGGTGAGGGTGAGGGAAGGGTGTGGTGAGAGCGCGGGAGAGGGTGAGGGTGAGGGTGAGGTACTGGTGAGGTCGAGGGCGGGACATGGAGACGAGGTGGGGGAGGGGAGAGGAGAGAGAGGGAAGGGAGGTCGAGGGTGCATGACCGTGCCCGTGCCCGTGCCCGTCCGTTACGAAGACGAAATGATGGCCGTCACAGACGTAACGACAACGGCGGTCACGTTGGCAGAGAGCTGGAACTGCAGAAATTTCTTGCCGGCGTCATTGACACAACGACCCCACATGATGGCTTTGACAATGGAAGAGAAATTGTCATCCAGTAGGATGACGTCGGACGCATCTTTGGATACCTCAGTGCCGGCGATGCCCATTGAAAAGCCGACATGCGCGAGGAGGTCCATCGTTGGTACCATCGCCAGTCACCGCAACGATCTCGCCGAGATGACGCAGCTTTTCAACCAGAATTTTCTTGTCTTCCGGGGAGGAACGGGCTAGGACTTGAAGTCTTGGCACCATCTCTGCATCGCTAAACGTGCCGGTAGACTGGCCCTTCCATGATGATGCCGCCTGCAGTGAAAATTCCGCACTGGGAAGCAATCGAGCGGGCAGTGAGGACGTTGTCACCAGTGCACATCTTGACGGCGACACCGGCTTTCTGACAATCTGCGACAGCTTGTCGAACACCATCGTGTAGGGGATCCTCTATACGGACAATGCCAATGGGTGTGAGCTCACGGGCAAGGTCTTCATACGGTATCTAAATAACGATCAGAAGACGAGTAGGAAAATAGTGGTCAACATACGTCTTCCTGCAAATAGTGGTTCATTCCCGGAGGAGGCCAGGTAGTAAAGTCACGGTAGCAGATAGCGAGGGTTCGGAGCGATTGATTGGCGTAAAATATGATCGTGCGGGAAACGTTGACTTCAGCGTACGTGTCGATTTCGGCGGTCTCCACAGGGGGCATTCTCGTCGCCTGATTGTCTCGCGGACGGCGAAACAACAACATGACGAGTGCACAGTTTCGTGAGGATCTCGCTGGCCCCCTTTACATACAATCGGTGACACCCATCCTCCATTCAATTCACGACGACGCCCATGGCTTTGCGTTCTCTCGAGAAAGGAAACACTTGGATGACATCATCCGCATCTCCGGTGAATGTGAGAGGCGAGCGTCAGGCTAGTAGCATCCGATTTCGGACGACGGATTGGCGGAGAGGGTGACGGTGAGCGCGCATCCTTCGGATGCACTGAGCGCGGGGCATGCCATCGTCGACGTCACGTCTGAGTCATCCCGTTGTCGTCGCTATCATCCCGTCATTGTCGTCGCGCATCGTGAGTGAGCGCAGGAGAGAGAGGGTGAGGGAGGTGCTGGTGCGGTCGCAGGCGCGTGGATGTCCGTTCGGACGCGGTGCGCAGAGAGGGTGTGGGAGACGGAGACGGAGGGAGGGTGAGGACAGGAAAGGGTGAGTGACAGGGGAGGGTGCATGTCCGTTCGGACGCGGTGCGCAGAGAGGGGGCGGGAGATGGAGAGGGCGGGAGATGGAGACCGAGACCGGAGGGTGAGAGAGGGGAGGTGAGGGTGAGGTGAGGTTTGGCATCTCGGGTTTCTTGGTGATTTGGCCAGTTGAGTTCCTTCGCGAAGTTCAGCAGTGCAATCTCTGTCTTGCTGCCAATGAAGGCCGCCCGGCCGGTCTCGGGATCTATATCTTCAAAGGCAGTCGTGTTGGTAGAGATGGCCACGTTAAAGAGTCTTCGAAGTTGAGGCGAAAGGACGGTGTTGATTTGGCTCTGGTCGACGGAGAAATCCCGGTGGTGACTGGAAATCCCAGAATCGGTACTCTTGCGAGAGCGAAGCTCATCTCCTACATTCGTCCTCGACTGATTCTGCTGTAGCTGGCGTGCGAACTTGGCGTGAATGCCGATGGACCCTGCCACGACGGTCATGAAGTTTTGAGTCAGAGTACCAGTCTTGTCTGTGGATATAACAGACGCGTTCGCCATAGTCTCGCACGAACCGAGTACACGGACAAGCAAATTCTCCTTCGTGATGCGCCGCGTAGCGAACGCGAGCGCAATCGTGACAGCAAGAGGAAGGCCTTCAGCAAAGGTCAGTCGGAAATAGTCAGTGACGGTACACTTGACTGGCCTTCTGGTACGGCAGTTACCACGAGGGTAACGGAGATGATAAGAATCTGCACAAAAGCTATGCCTTTCGCATTTGCGTTTCTGGATGCGTTCAAAGTCAGACACTGGAAGATAGGAAAGAGAGAAATGTTGACCTGGGAGGGTTATTCATTCCCAACTGGACGAAGAAACGTATCATAAGAGCGCCAAACAAGACGGTGCCTGCTATAATCCCAGCCTTTGCAATCAACTCTGCCATAGCATTCAGCTTCAGTTGTAACGGGGTGTTCTCAGAATCGGTACGCAAGGCTGATGCAATCTTAGCCCTCGAGGAAGGGGAAGGGACAGATTCCTCTCACCTATCATGATACGCCCATTGAAGCTTTTTGTTCCGACTGCGACGACAACATATTTACCAACACCTTCCAGCACCTTGCTGGCGCTAATGATGAAACAATCTACGTGTGCCGGACTAAGCAATGTATGTCTGAACTCCCCTCTGACAGCACCCTCATCTCCATGGTGTGCGTGCTTGAGCGCCAGACAAGTTGAATACGGTGCCTTCTTGATGGCATCCGCCTCGTCGGTAGCCGCTGACTCGTCACACTTGACGTTGTGCCCAGGAAAAAAAATTCCGTCACAGGGACGACTCTTCGCCTGGTTCCAGTTATGCAATGTCACCGACTACCACATCCTACGACACGCAAATATCAGAAAAAGGTGACCAACGATGCGGGGAACGTACTTTGACATCTATTAGATGCTCTTTGCCATTGCGGTACGCTCTTCCTTCTTTTGATTGAGCGCCTCGAACTGGCGTTCCTGTTGGCAGTCGTTAAGAGAGCCAACGATGACCTGGGTCGCAGTGAAGAGTGGAGACAAACGAAACACGGAGACGACTTACGACAATCACAATTGCGATGATGATCGCAACACCTTCGACCCAGTCGACGGGCGGATCACCAGCGGGAGCGTGGATTCGTCAAAGGAGGAGGATTTTCTTCTGCGGGAAAAGGCTCCTTAAATTTGGACGAATCAGAGTCTCGGTGAATGTGAGAGGCGAGCGTCAGGCTAGTAGCATCCGATTTCGGACGACGGATTGGCGGAGAGGGTGACGGTGAGCGCGCATCCTTCGGATGCACTGAGCGCGGGGCATGCCATCGTCGACGTCACGTCTGAGCCATCCCGTTGTCGTCGCTATCGTCCCGTCATTGTCGTCGCGCATCGTGAGTGAGCGCAGGGAGAGAGAGGGTGAGGGAGGTGCTGGTGCGGTCGCAGGCGCGTGGATGTCCGTTCGGACGCAGTGCGCAGAGAGGGAGTGGGAGTGGGAGGGAGTGGGAGAGGGAGGGAGGGAGTCGAGGAAGGGGGTTGTGGGCGGCGTGCTCAATCTTGTCGAGACGGAATGTCTCCTGCGATGTGCAGTTCTGTCTATAGCGGATGGGCTGAGGAGTTGAAGGGAAGATATTCCGGAACGCTCATCTGGTCTGTTATCTCTGAGAGCGATGGAAGTCGCAAAATGGACCGAAGATTGAGTGGAGAGCGTGGGGGAGAGTGGAGCGAGGGAGAGTGCGTCGTTATTAGAGGATACGAATGTGAGAGAAGGGGAGGGTGAGCGGGAAATGTCGAGAGAAGAGTGGCGAGCAGTGGAGGTGGGACTGGGATGCGGAGGAGGGCGGGGGGACTACCGGGGCGAAGGGGAGGGGAGGGAGAGGCTCGGTCGACGAGCGATTGTTTAGAGGATCGATCAGTGGTCGAGGTCGAGGTGTGCTGCACTGCGCGTCCATTCGCACGCAGTGCGCAGTGCGCATGGGGGGACGAGACAGCCGTAGTATAGAGTACACTTACTACCGCGGTACAGTGACGATAGCTTTTTTTCTTTTCTTTTCCGTTCAAACATTCTACGAATTTAAAACAAGTGACGTATTTTGTAAAATACGTATGGCTGTACAAAATATTGAATACTGTACACTACCGGATGCGCGTGTGTCCATTCCGACTCGCTCAGCGCACAGAGAGAGGCTGTGGCGGGGAGGGTGACGGTGAGCGCGTCGTCCGTTCCGGCGCGGGGAGGTGCTGGTGAGGTCGAGAGTGGGAGTGGGAGTGGGAGGGAGTGGGAGAGGGAGGGAGTGGGAGAGGGAGGGAGGGAGTCGAGGAAGGGGTCGAGGAGGAAGAGGAAGGGGATTGTGGCGGCGTACTCAATCTTGTCGAGACGGAATGTCTCCTCGTCGCGTGGTCATCGTGTCGTCAGTCGGCGTCAACCCGTCGTCCGTTCAGTGGGAGGGAGTGGGAGAGGGAGGGAGGGAGTCGAGGAAGGGGTCGAGGAGGAAGAGGAAGGGGATTGTGGCGGCGTACTCAATCTTGTCGAGACAGAATGTCTCCTGCAACGACGTCTTCGTAAATGTGGTGGCATGCCATGGCGGGCATTCGACGGGAGCAGACAGAGGGCAAGGTGGGAGGCGGGAGAGGGTGAGGCAGCCGAAAAAATTGCGCAACTTGGACGGTCGTTTGGCAGACCTTGTGTAAGTGAGATGGGCGCCTGCCTTTTCTGGATCACGGACGCTGAGGCCGCTCATAATGCTGGCGCGATTTCGAGTTCGTCTGCGCGATTTGACGCGGCGTCGTTGTGCCGTTGTTGGCCCGAAAATAACTCGGATCTTGGAGCCTTGTATTTCTCGCTTTGCTTTCTATATGTATGCTGTAGTCTAGGATAGAAAGATCAGGGAAGATGACGTGAGGGACGGGACGGACACTCAACGCGCTTGTGCACCCCATACTTCCATCCCGATGTCCTTCTTAAGTTGGTCGGGAGAAGGCCCACCAAGACACGTGCGTCTCTTCTCGAATCCGTTCTTGATGAAACCTTCTTCATCCGGTTCAACAATTGATATGATCTCTTCAATAATAGGGAGCGAGTTGTGAACCGCCGTTTGCGTGTCAAAGATTGAAGATGCAGTTGGGTTCGTTGGGTCCGGAGGTGGTAGATTCGACAACGTCGCGAATAATGACGCGTCGGGAAGCAAGTAGGAGAGGGCGCTCACCATCTGATGAAAAAGACAACGTCAAATCGATCTGCTGTACGGCGGAGGATGCACCCACCTGTTGATGAGTGCCGTGCTGTCTTCTCACTGCAATCAACTTCTGGAGAGCCTCCGCACATTTGGCGGCATCATCGCTAAAGAGAACGTTTGCCGCTGCATATGAGGGTCTGAGCGCCACGACTACACCTTTTGGAAAACATCTGCATCATGTGTTCCAGCTCCTCCGAGAGATCGTTCCATCGATCACTTTTCTCGTAAAGTTTTGATATACCCTGTGGAGTCAATTGAGTTGGTCAAGCGAACCACAACGACGAACGTGACTCGCCTGCCAGGCTGCCACTGGCAGGCAAGGATCTGATCTGGCTTCAATTCGACTGCTTTACGGTAATACTGTGCGGTCGCCAGGCCGAATACGCAACACACACGATGGTATTACTTGCTCGCTCTTATAGTGCTCTCCCAGTTCGAGGAAGGCGAGACCCTGGAATACATGACTGTCCTTTCGGCGTCAACCGATTCAGTGATACGCGAAGGGATTCGAAACTGAGGCGCACGCGCTTTAGTTGTCGGGCTCATAATCAAGAACTTGGAGGGCTGCATCGCGAGCGTTTCCTTTTGAGTTTTGTTGTGACGATGACATGCTCAAATTAGTAACCGCCCTAACGTTACTCGATTGGATCCCCGACTCCCACGATAGTGCACGCTGGCCGCCTTCCTGGACGTGTAGGATTTGAGGTACCAATGATTGCGCATCTACTAGGAGATATTGTAGGGACGGCGAGGTGACATTTTGCTATTCATGCTTGGGGTAACACATTTGCGACCCTCTTCGGAAGAGGATGAGCTCAAGGATGTCAAGTATGATGATATAGAATGGTAGGGTGGTGCCAGCAGGGAGTCATGACTCTACGATTAGACCTCTTGTGCAAACAACGCTACTATGTAGTATGTATCTAGCTTTCTTGGTATTGCGTATTACCTTCAAATCGACATAAGCTCTGCGAATCCGACTCTTGGCGACTCGCTGTTGAAATCAAACACGGTATAGTACTGCTGGAGGAAGATGGTCCCGATCGACCAAGATTCTAGTCGGGTTCACTGATCAGCATGGGAAAAGGAAATGCTGCTCAGAAGAATCAATCTCACCAGCATACTTCACGGACGCAACTCCGCTAAAGCAATTGGGCGAGTTTTTGAACCCGTCCTTGGTTGAGGGCAGGGATCGAAAACGGCTTTCCACCAATGGTAAAAGTCACGGAGAGAAAAGACCTGCATGGGAGTCAATCAAAAGTACCAAAATCGATCGAAACTTACAGGTTAGTAATAACCATCGGATACTTGACCCTCCGGGAAAGTACCCCGGCCCCCCACCGCCTTGTGCAGGGCCAAAACTCGCCGCGGATCACCAATAATGAAGTGGGCACCAGTGTCGATGATGGCGGCTACATCTGTCAGAATTGTTACTCCGTTGACTTTGGTGTTATCTATCTTCAGCTCCCAGTAAACCTGAAAGGGAAATCTAAGTATGCATCCATACCGCCTCGCGTTTGCGCTCACCGGACGTGTTACAGGGGTAAAGACGAGGGCGTTACGAATATAAAGCGCCTCGTTCGTTCCACCGACGTACAGCTCGCCTCCGGAATCGGTGAGCTTGAGTGAAAACATTGGTTGAGACAGCTTTCCTTCATTATAGAGCGTGTGAAACAGAGGGCTCTTGCCAACAAATTTTGAGTAAGACGGGAAAGCCAATCCCAATATACCATCTGGAGCAAACTCAGATACTGATACTCCCATAGATGAAGAGTATGTTGTTGCGGCACCGATGGTTTGAATGTCTGCCTATTCATCGGTCGGAAGTGATGATGTTCGCAAACGGTAAAAACATACGGCAAAACCAGCAATAGTTACTGTGCCAGTCCGTGTATTGTTTACCACGGACAACCCTACCATCATCAAATAATGTGTATTGAGGTCCACGTTCGATGGGGGGATGTGTATTAAGGTCCAAGTTGGTGATCTGGGACGATGCGGCGGGATCCCAGAGATTAGGGTGGCTTCTGCAGTTTTCATCACCGGTTACGGCTGGAACAAAGAGATCGCTTGGCCGAATCAGACGAGAGAGTGCATGGTACTGACAAAAATCACTTACCTAGAAGCGGTGTTGAACTGGACTGAGGTGGGGACTAGAGTGAGTGGGTGTTACGAATGCACGTCAAAAAACTTACCAGTGAAGGACTTGGGAGGAGTGCCGATCGAAATGGTCCCATACCATACATCATGCTTTTCAAAGCAACACCAGCTCCGGACCCGTCCCGTTTCACAGCAGAAGCATGATCATGCGGCATTCCCGTGTTCGTTTCGGAATCCATGCCACTTGGCCCACGGATGATCTTGCTATAAAAAGGTCTAAGAAAAAAAGATGCATGAGGACATCATCGGTCAATTTACGTGTTATGTGATGTAGTATGAAATTCGCGCGCGCCGGTATCAGAGCGTTTCGTGAGTGGTATGGCTACACCATCGCTTCCTCCCCTAGGGGCGGCCAGAACGAAAACAGGCACTGCGACGGCAATGGTTGTGATCACCTTGAAGAGCATCGGGTAGTGAATGTGGAGGAGTACAAATACCATCAAGTGCGTGCGCCTGACTTAGATAAATGTCCGGGTGGCACCACGTCTAGGAACTAACCGGATAACAATCAAACTGATGAAGTACATTCGGATCATCGAAACAGGTATGGGTGAAGAGTTTCGCGAAAGAGTCTAGACTCACAAGACGGATTCAACCGAGAGCAGTGTCAACTCTTGATGCTGCTTGTCACCGAGTTTGCCTCCAGTGCGAGGCGGGGCGGGCGATGGTAGAAGGGCGGCGAGTCCGTGGTGCCATCTAGACCTTGCTGTCGATTAGTGCAAATTTTTGGCTATGTTAGCGTTTCGTTGCGGCAGCAAGTTAGTTGTCACATTTCCACGTCAGCTAGAACAGGTGAGTGTAGAACTCGTGCGTACTCACGACCACCGTTGAGCCACGCTACCCTTCAAGGCTATTTCCCAGCTCAGCCAGACGCAGTGAGAGAAGACAAGTCTCGGGTGTGCTTTGTGATTGCCTGTGGGGACTTGATCCACGACTTAACATCCCTGTGGAACGGGTTGAGGAAGGATTATCGTTGGACAGGTGGTATGTGGGAGATGTTTGGTCTTCGACCAATCACCTGGGCCTGCACGTGGAGGTCAGTAACAATCAACAAGGAGTAGAAAAAAGCAGGCTTGTTCGACGACTGCTGGATGATGGGAAGGTATGAGATGAGTTTCTGGTGTCTCGACGTCTTGATGGAGGTGTAGGAGAGACAACTCGAGCTCCGAAAACTTCTCTTTCGTCCTGGGCGAACGTGAGCGTGGCAGGTCGAGTGGGACGATGACTAGTATACACTCATCCAGTGAGTGGGGCGAGCGGCGAAGCTAGGTTTGTTGACCTAACCCTGTCTGATTCAACCCCCCATTTCACATTCAGTCTTTAGCATATCTCAACGGAACACGTCGCAGCAAAAGCATGCATGCGCCCCGCGAGGGACGCACTGCACGACAAAGACGATATGAAAATTGCGAGAGGCCGTGATATCACCGGCGGCGAGCTCAGGGGCAGGTCAGATGCATGCTAGTGGTTGTTGGGAACTGAAGATCGCCTGGGCGTACTACCAGTCGATGGCCTTTCGAGGGGTGTTCATGTACGACGACGCTGAGCTGCCCAATGACATGCAAATGTCAACATGTTATTCTTCTTCGGTGTCATCCCCGCCGCTAGGCTGAATAGTTGGTTGGTCGTGCATTGCCTCTTCGGAGACTTTGAGGTTTCTGACGCGTTGCGCGGCCTGCTCGTTTTTTTGTGAAGAGTGGGACAAGAAATTGATAAGGAAACCCTGCTCAGTCCATGGACCGAGGTCGTGTCCAGTGGTGAATGTGCTCATTCGTGATGAGTCGCTAATGTCACCTAAAGACTACGAAAACTAGGCAGCGGCGGAGACCTTGCTTACGTATGGTTATATGTACAAGGCGACGAAGCGGTGGCAACTCAACCGGTATATGTCCTTGATCGTCAAGGAAGGCATCTTTTATGTCTTATTGTATGTCGTTCATAGATTTTTGTTACTACTTCGTGGTCAATGTATGCCCACACAAACTTATTTTGCTCAACAATATCCCGAACGCGATACTGGACGCAGATGGTGGCTCGGTACCCCCTGTTTGGTACCTCATCTGTGGTCTCTTTTGGGTCGCAACCACGTTCCCGTCATTCCTAGATTCGTGCTCAGCATTCGGGAATTGTACGCCAAGGATACCCTCGGTTGTGGTGATGGGATCGACAGGTGGGTTTGGGATCTCTTCGCGTGTCAGGAACATTGCTGGACACGATACCTCTGTCTCTGCGATCGCATTCGCAGCAGGTACGAGCGGTCCGGGCGAGGAGGGTGACGAAGAAATTCAACTTGAGCCTATTGGGACATTAGCGACGGATTAGTGCGATTCATTCTAGTCTCCCGTAGGCAGCACCTCAACATCACGTCAGCATAGGCTAATTAGGCAGTCACGCGGTACTGCTGTCACAGGCTAATTAGCCCCGTTATCCGGCATCCCGCTACCACCCAATAGCACTAGCAAATAATAATTTTATTCCCAAAACGACATAGTATAGGTGATAGAGAATTAAGGGAGTGCACGTGATGGCGACAGGGCGCGACACACGTACGGCAGCATGCCCCGGCAAGTGCCGTGTCGTCACGCCATCATTGCCGAGTCGAGCTCGCTGTCCGCCACAACGAGCTCGACAGTAGGCCATAACTCCACCAATTCTGAGTCTTTTCTTTTAGTTTTTTTTACCGTAGTTAATGCTAATACATTGTAAAGTTTCCGACCGCTTGAACCATAATATTAGGCTCTATACATAGATAGATATGTAGATATGAGCAGAAGATCCAAAAAGCGATCGGAAAATCTACTGTGTAGGTAAATAGGTTCGTAAAATTGATTCCCAGTTAGTGTATGTGTATTAGAATGTTTTCCTAACGGCGTTTAGCATGGGGAGTAGACCCCATGGCAGTAAGATGCACATGGTCCTCCTACCCCTGATTCACAAAAAGCGGTTCGCATTTTTTATCTCATAGGTAGATCTATTGTAACAATTTATGGGAGTATACCATGTATATATATCTACATTTTATCAACGGCAGAGAGTCGAGGGAGGTTTACCTGTAACTTAGGGCAAGATATGTCCTCCTACTCCTGAGTGACACAAAAGCGGTTCGCAAATTTGATTCTCTAGGTAGCTATATCCTGTAAATTTATGGACATGTATCTAGAATATGTACCTACATCCCACCAGAGACTCGGACCCAAGGGAGCTTCGCCTGGAATGCAGGTGAAGATATGTCCTCCTAGCCCTGAATTACAAAGAAATGGTTCGCAAATTTCATTTGCTAGGTAAATATACTCTAAGACTTGGTCTATGTAGCTCTGGTACATATATACATACTATATAAACAGCTCTGACTCGAGGGAGCTTCCCTTGGATGTACAGGAATAAGATGTAGGATTTACCCCTATATATTCTGAAGCGATGGGGTATTGGTGCGGACACCAGGGCAACTATCTAGGCATTTGTATTACATATAGTACATTGTACCATTATAATTTCGAAAGGATCCCTCGATAATTGAGTGCTCGAGAAGAGAAATAAATCTGAAGATGCGTGGGAAATTGACTAAAACATAGGAGACTTGAAAAAACATACCAGGAACGCACCATTATGGTGGAAAGAGTGTACTAAGAATGTACAGGAGAGTATTTACAGTGTAGAAGTTGTCAAGGACAAGAAGTAAGTCCCCGACTCCCACATAAGTGGGGGAGGGTTTTTTCGCGTGAACTTTCGTCCAGGCAAACGGACCCGCAGGAAATGTTTACTAGATCACGGATCTCATTTGTCTCAACAACGTAACACTATCTATTTGGCGTGTTATCACGAAATTGGTTATTCCCAAGAGTCGGCCGCTACGATTAGTAACTCTATTAGACCAAACAAGGACAATTTTCACACGGAGTCATGATAGAGCGCATCGATGTATGGGAACTTTTACATAACTAAATAAGGATATCGGTCTGGACATGGAAGAGTCAGAACGCGAGGGATGCCACTTCGCGGACGTGTCTTGCTTGCTTCTTCCCCCTCGTTTGTACTTGCACGCGTCGTCCTTACATGCAAGAAAAAAGAAGGGGGTGTGCAAAGGTGCGTGTAACAACAGTAACGCGATCTCAGACGAGAACTCGACTCGATCGGGCAGTTCATGTTCGTGAAGTTCGTGATCGCGTTCAACGTCATTAATCATATTCACAGTTTCAATATATGATTAAGTCATCATCGTAGCTTATCCCCAGTGACTGGGCGTGAGTACTCATTTAATAACTTGATGACTAGTGTGAGAGAGAGAAGAAACGTCAGAGTTTCATGTGGAAAAACGTGTGGGGTGCCGTAAAGGCGTTGTAACAAATTCAGGACCTCGTGTGGATCCGGGGGAAACAAGTCCTACGGTATACATATCTGGTCAGTGGAGATTGCGTCGACTTCCGGCCATCGCAGATGAATGTCGAAATCGCTCGCTCCGATCACGGGCGGTGGTGACCAGCCAACCAGAGATAGGTTTGGCTTGGCTTAGACAGTCCAACATGACGCAGCAAATATATCGCTCGAAATGTGAATGCGAGCATGATCGAGTTCTCATGCTACATAAAGCGACAGCGCTGCTGCCAAAGCTAGCGAAGTAGCGACACAATGGGGAGGGGGGGGATGAAACGTCCGATCAATGCCGAGGACGAGTTATCGTCGTGGTACACATTAAAGAACGTAGGTGTCGCCATACCATGAAGATAATGATGATGATGTGCTTCGTAAAACGGTAGTCATCGATCTGGATCTGAAGGAGAAATATGCCCTCGGGGCAGTAGACCAGCTATTGGATTGCTAAAGACCCGCCTTTGCCCAGGTCCGCGTCGAGCGGCGCGCTTGATGGTAGATTGTGAAATTTTGGCACACGACCACACCGTGTCTTCCGGACATCCAGATGTGCAGTCCTCGTGAATTTGTAGTGACACATGACGGCGTGGCCGGGGTGTCGAGGAATTATATACAGAGTATTTTCGTGGGGATTTATGATGTGATGTATCGGCGGACGGACGAGCATAGTGCGACGATAGCGACGGTGGGAAACCAGACTGGACTTTGGCGGAAAATCGAGATTCCATGGAGACAGAACTGAGTGTGGACCCGCACAGCGTTTTCAAGTCGCTTAAACTGTTCCCCGAGTCCACCAGAGTACGTAATGAAGAACGGAGAGATAGACGGGGAGAGGGATAATGATGGCGTGGGATCGGAAAGGATTCCGAATTCATACGAAACCTAGAGTACTCGAGTACTCGTTGAATACATTATCGAAACGACTAGGAAATCGTGTACATACCTTTGAGTGCTCAAACGAAAAGGTAGAGGCAATGCGCTCCTGGCGCCACTTACAATGGTAGCTAGCTAGTTGAAAGTGGAATGAAATAAAGATCGTTATCATGCAGATGCCGGCAATACAGGAGGCTGGTACAGTGAGAGGTACGAGCATAAATAATACGAACCCATGACAAATCTAACTTGTACGTGAAACTCGTGCGTCCCAGCAACGACAGCTCAACGTCCCCAATATATCTCTTCGAGTACTATTGGCATCATCGTCCCTCCGAAAACGGATTGCCGTATCATGTCGATATCATGTATCAGCAGCCTTCTCTTTCGACCCCCGCCTCAAATACCTGAGCATCTTCTCCTTTCCGGTCTTGGTAGCCCCCCTAACAAGACATAGCTCGTCGATCAGATCCAGTGCCCGAGGATGCGGTCCGTGCAGTAGAGTCCGAGAGATAAAGCGCGAATCGGATGAAGAGGTGTGCGTCACTCACCCGACACTTAGCATAGTTGTCATAGCATTCATCAGTTGCACAAGAACCTGCCGACCGTGCGAATAATGCGTCGAGGATGAACTCTTCGAGGTCGAGTGGAGCGTGTTGCGCGTTAAGCAAGGAGGGCGTGGGACGGTGCATCAGACGCGTCGGGTGGTGGGGAGAATATGCAGAGAGCGATGAATGCCTTGTCTTGTTTTTCCTGCGAGAGACAGACGCTGGCGAGGGTCGATTTGGAGCACATGGGAGAGGAGAGCGTCGCAGAAGCAAGGTCGACTCTACCGACAAAAGTCAATCTTATATGGAGTAGATGGGAGCAAGGCAGACGTATGGTCACGTACCACAGATCGTACGGTGGATCCATCCATATCTCCGCCGATACGCGCGGACGATCTTAGCCTTGATCTCGTACATTCCTCGCGAGGGAGAGGATAATTGTTGCGCGGGCCGAGGTCGGTGTGCCGCTGGGGGAGATGGTGGTTGCAGAGGTAAATTGGCCGGGATGAGTTGAGTCAGTTGATTAAATTCGCGGCGGGCTTTTTGTCAGTAGTCCGGTGGCCCATTTGCTTGCTGACTCACCGCGTATTCTAGCCCTGGGTCATTGTCTGCCTCTTCGACCATATCGCCGCATGCTCGTTCCTCGAACAACTCTCCCCGTAATAGTATGTCTCGCGCAATCTGTCCACCGACACTGCTAGCCCAGTGCTCGTCACATTCTATTTCGCGGTGTTGGTGGTCTCGTTGTCGACCTTTACGTTCTGGGTTGCCGTTGGGAGTTCCTGGAGGATATAATTTGCGAGGACGACGCCGCGAGGGAGAGGAAGGTGCGACTCACCCATTGTCACGTCATCCGAAGCCAACAACAGAAATACATAACTCGACATACAATATATACGATGGTTTTAACATATAGAAGGATTCCTTTGGAGTGGAAAAAAAAGAACAATGGTTTTAACATATAGAAGGATTCCTTTGAAGTGGAAAAAAAAGAACAACATGCAAGACACTACAAGGGATTGCGTCGGAACCGGAATGGAAGCCACGCGGGTGGACACGCTGTGCAGTGCAAAAGCATAATATAACGAAAAAAAGAACATGCAAGACACTACAGGGATTTCAGCACAATATGAGCATAAGACATACAGAAACTCGTAATAAAGATCAGCAACGCGAACACTCGACCGTGGCCTCGTATAAATAACCGCTCCTCGTGATGACCATCCGACCAAAGCCGATCGCGTGCTCGGCATGTTCAAGCCGTTTTCTCGCCTTCTCGGCCTGGTGGGTGAAATATTGGACCCGAGCAGCACTCTGCGTGATTTCGGATTGGAGAAGGTTGAACTCGGCCAGACAAACATTATGGTCGGCTCTCAAAAGCTGTAGAAGGGAAGTGGCTTCTTCCGGCGATTCTGGGCTTGAAGGTACGGACGAGCTATGGCCTTTTCAGCATGTAGATGCCAGACAATATCAAACTACGCACCTAATCGACGACCGCCTTGAGGAATTTTCCGAGTTATCTTGCTTAGCTGAAGCGGTGAAATTCGACATGACCCCGTCGTAGGAGTTTTGAAGAACGGGATCTCGGAGGTTGCCGGGACCACCCAACGTTACTTACCATGCCTAGCAGATGCCCCGGTTGCTGCAAGACGTTTCCCAATCATACACGACTTCTCCAACACATGAACCAACCCCGCGGTCGTTGTATTACAAGTCAACTTCGTATTGAGTCACGCGCAAGATTGTTCCCGTCTCTCGATGGCGATGGCGATGTTGACAGCGGTTGGATAGAGACCGACACCGAAAACTTTGATTTGCCTGTCAACAACTTCTCTGAAGAGCTGCCTGACGCCTTCGAGGGAGTCACAGAGCTCTATCCAGGGGCCTCAGTTAACTACGGACGAGGCCATACGTTCATGGATACCTTCGACGCTGATCAATTTTCGTTCGAGCGGCAAGGCAATCTGTTCTACCCCTTTGCGTCAAAAGCTGAATGGGAGTTCGCTTCGTGGCTCACAAATTCAGGCCTGAGTATGGCCGCTATCGACAAATGCCTTCCTTTAGATATCGTGTGTTTCTTTCACTCACCCACTATGAGGGGCGAATTAATGACACCGTATTTTCAGATCAAATCGCTTCGTTTTTCGTTCAAAACAGCAAAGGCCCTTCGCCAACGTATCGAATTGTTACCATCTGGGCCCCGGTGGAAGTCTCAGTCCATCAAAGCCGAATCGCATACGAAACGTGGTCTCCAGCTATTCTACCGGGATGCAATTGACTGTCTTCAATATCTCATCCACTCGCCGTCTATCGATGGCCAGATCGAGTTCGTTCCCAAGAAAATTTATACCGCTGCGGATCGTATCGAGCGCGTATACACTGAATGGCTATCGGGCGACCGGGCATGGGAGTTACAGGTACGTGTCCTCCAAGTGGGCGATGAAGTTGCTTATGTTGTTTTCAGGACGCTCTACCTGACGGTGCGACCCTTCTTGGGGTCGTGCTTTCATCCGACAAAACGCACATCACCCAAATCGGTAACCGTCAAGCTCACCCTCTGCTAATCAGTTTAGCCAATATCTCCGCGGATATACGCCGGAAGAACTCCACGAAGTCTTACCTGCTGCTTGCCTTACTGCCGGTGCCCAAGTTTACCCACCCAAATACGCGTCTGCGCGGTGTACTAGCGGATCGACTGCTTCATCAAGTGGTTTCGATCGTCGTGAAACCCCTCAAAAAGGCCGCCGAGGTGGGACGAATGATGAGTGACCCCCTTGGCAATCTGAAGCATTGCTTCACCCCGCTCGCCGCCTACATCGCCGACACCCCGGAGCAACGCGTTGTCGCATGCGTCACCGGCAACGCGTCGGCCGTCACCATGGCCGTGACTGAACAGTTTGGCGATTCCGTTCGCTGCGCACCCCGCACTGCATCCATAACCCGCCGTCAACTCATTGCCGTCAAAAAGAAGACGCGCGCCCCAAACTTGACCTCATATTTCAAAGCATGCCGACAACGCCAGCTCAATGGTGTTTCGGCTCCTTTCTGGCTCGATTGGGCGCTTGCTGAGCCAAGCTCCTTCATCACCCCAGAGCCATTGCATCAGTATTTCAAGATGAGCTGGGACCACGATCGTAAGTGGTGCTCCAGGATACTTGGCGCAGAAGAACTCGATTTCCGCTTCACCCTCCTACAAACATGCAGTGGCGATCGGCACTTCCCTGACGGGATCACGACTCTTAAGCAGACCTCAATGCGGTTGCACCGAGAAGTGCAACGATACATCGTCGGTGTTGTTGCAGGAGGAATTCCAAAGGACGCTCTTGCTGCCATTCGGGCCCTGACTGATTTCCGTTATCGCTCTCAGGCGCCAAGGCTCACGGACAAAGATATCGTCGAAATTCAATCAAGTCTACAAGAGTTCCACGACAAGAAGTTTGCCCTCATGGAGGCTGGCGCGCGCGGCTCCCTAGATCACTGGAGGATACCCAAGTTAGAAATGATGCTCGCTGTCGCGCCGAGTATCCCGAGCATGGGCGCTTTAGGCCAGTGGTCTGCTGACGTTACCGAACATGCTCACATCGATGTTATCAAGGATCCGGCACGTTCTGGAAACAACCAGAACTTCGACGGGCAAATTTGTCGCTACCTTGATCGACAAGAAAAGTGTCAACTCTTTGCTCAAGCAACAGCAATTCGACAGTTCGAACTTCATGGTGACTCTGACAGTTCAGATGCCTCGGACGACGAGGACAATCATCCAAACGCAAGGAAGAGGAAGATCACTGATTATTTTGAACGGGCCTCCGCACTCAGAGCCGGGAAATTTCCAACTGCTCCCCGTCCTTATCGAACGTTCGCCTCGCCAGCCACCGCCTTCCACCTTTCGTCCAAACCGACGATGACGAATATGACTATCGACGACGCGGCGCAGCTGTACGAACTTCCCGACTTCAAACCGGCTATTGCCGATTACCTGGACCGGCATCATCCAAATTTCACTCATACAATCGGAGGAAGGCGACAATCAACACCGGATTGTCAACTACAATTCGATCGCATACAAATTTGGAGCAAAATGCGGATCCAACTTCACTCTAGCTACGATTCTCAGACGTTGCTGCCCCCTCAAGGTCTCCACGCAGCTGCGGCCAGTGCGAAATGGCCGTTTGGTCGCTACGACACCGTCATCATATCTGGCGACGGTAATAAGGACTGGCCCCACAATGGCCTGCGTGGTGAGACCGTCGTTCCTTACATCTCGTGCCATTCTGCTAACTACATGGTATTACAAGGTCACGAAATTGCGCAACTGCGCCTGATCTTCAAACCCATCTCGAATTCAAGTTTGCTCCCGGACATTTTTTTTGCCTATGTGCAACGTTTCACCATCTCGTCAGTCGATCAGGACGCGGGAATGCACGTGCTCAAGCGAGCACTGCGGAACACAGGGGAGCGCGTGGGAGATGTCATTCCCTTGTTCCAGATTCGTTCGCCTGCTCACATAATCCCACGCTTTGGCCAGGCAGCTAGCTCACGGCTTTGTTCGTCGTCGTCAAATGAGCTCTCGTCCACTTTTTGGCTTAACAAGTATTGGACAAAGGAGCTGTTTCATTCTATTTCATTGTAACTTAGTAGCCACATTGTTGTGTATGTTCGTATATCAGAAGGCTTCGCTATTTCGCACGACCACACTCCTGCCCGCCAACATGCGCCGGCGAACGTTTCTGAGCGAGACACCTAGAAAATTGAAGACATTCTCAATCCCTCGTCAAGTTAGAGGCTTTGACCTCCCTAGCCTCCGGGAAAGTTTTCAATCAGAGTTGTTCGACAGCATATTCGATGAAGAGAAGCTCTCCAAGAGCTACAATGGGGACATCATCGCAGATTGCTGGTTTCCTGACAGCATCATACCCTTAGTTCCCAATGCCGAATTGCTAAACGAGCTAAGAGGACCCGACGAGCAGCCGCTATACGACTCGTCGACGAAACAATGGGCCCCCCAGTACTTACCACCGGTACTGCAGAAGGAGACACCCAAGGGTAAGGGCAGACTCCCCCCCGGAGAAGAGGAGAAGGGGCTCAGCTTATTCATGGTCACTATCATGGATGCCCTGATCCGCCGCTACAATCGTAATCACGTAAATTCCCCCACCACCGCTTCCCCCGCCCCGACTCCCCCCGCCACGACCACCTCTATCACAACCACCCCCATCCCCGTTTTATCTCCTATCGCCCCCAGCCCCGCCACGACTACCTCTATCACCCCCACCCCCCCCATCCCCGACACATCTTTCCACCCGACTCCCCCCGCCAAGACCACCTCTAACACCC